>JAGIQG010000024.1:45420216-45532716 GCA_024679065.1 Sphyrna mokarran
CCAACATCTCCTATCTCTTTGAACCTTTTATACACCTTTCTTTTCTTCCTGACTATGTTCACCACAGCCTTCGTGCACCACGGTTCCCGCGTCCTACCAAAACCTCCTTGTCTCACTGGAACGTTGTCGTGCAGAGCTCCAGACAAGCATTCCTTGAATATCTGCCACCTTCCTTCTGTGCTTTTCCCCAAGAACAACACCTTCCAGTTTATTTGCCCCAACATCTGCCTGATGTCTTCATATTTCCCCTTATTCCAGACAAACACCTTCCTAGCTGCCTGATCCTATCCTTTTCCAATGCAAGGGTGAAGGAGATAGAATTATGATCTCCATCCCCAAGATGCTCTCCTACCGAGAGATCCATCACTGTCCTGGTTCATTAGCTAGTACCATAGAACATAGAACATTACGGACATAATGGGCCCTTCGGCCTTCGATGTTGCGCCGACCAATATAAAGCAATGCCCCTCCAAACTAAACCATTCCCTTCTCTTCCAATATACTTATCAACTAACCTCTTAAACGCCACCAAACTTGGCGCATCTACAACGCTGCAGGCAGGGCATTCCACTCCCGACCACCTTTGGTAAAGAACCTACCTCTGATATCCGTCCTATAACTATCACCCCTTAATTTAAAGCTGTGTCCCCTCGTGCTAGCTTTTTCCATCCTAGGAAAAAGGCTATCACTGTCCACCCGATCTAAACCTCTAATCATCTTATATGTTTCGATAAGGTCTCCTCTTAGCCGCCTCCTTTCAACGAAAACAACCTCAAATCCTCAGCCTCTCTCATAAGACCTGCCCTCCATACCAGGCAACATCCTGGTAAACCTCCTCTGTACCCTCTCCAATGCCTCCACATCTTTCTTATAATGTGGGGACCAGAACTGCACACAATACTCCAAGTGCGGCCGCACTAGAGTTTTGTACAGTTGCAACATGACGTTGCGGCTCCGAAATTCAATCCCCCTACCAATAAAAGCCAAGAGTCAAGAGCCAAAATCCCCCTATTGGTAGGGGGATTGAATTTCGGAGCCGCAACGTCATGTTGCAACTGTACAAAACTCTAATGCAGCTGCACTTGGAGTATTGTGTGCAATTCTGGTCCCCACATTATAAGAAAGATGTGGAGGCATTGGACAGGCTACAGAAGAGGTTTACCAGGATGTTGCCTGGTATGGAGGGCAGGTCTTATGAAGAGAGGCTGAGGGATTTGAGGTTGTTTTCGTTAGAAAGGAGGCGGCTAAGAGGGGACCTTATCGAAATATATAAGATGATGAGGTTTAGATAGGGTGGACAGTGATAGCCTTTTTCCTAGGATGGAGAATGCTAGCACGAGGGGACACAGCTTTAAATTAAGGGGTGATAGTTATAGGACAGATATCAGAGGTAGGTTCTTTACCCAAAGGGTGGTTCGGGAGTGGAATGTCCTGCCTGCAGCAGTTGTAGATGCGCCAAGTTTGGTGGCGTTTAAGAGGTTAGTTGATAAGTATATGGAAGAGAAGGGAATGGTTTAGTTTGGAGGGGCATTGCTTTTTATATTGGTCAGCGCAACATCGAAGGCCAAAGGGCCTGTTCTGTGCTGTAATGTTCTATGTTCTATGGTACTAGCTAATGAACCAGGACAGGTGATGGATCTCTTGGTAGGAGAGCATCTTGGGGATGGAGATCATAATTCTATCTCCTTCACCCTTGCATTGGAAAAGGATAGGATCAGGCAGGCTAGGAAGGTGTTTGTCTGGAATAAGGGAAATATGAAGACATCAGGCAGATGTTGGGGCGAATAAACTGGAAGGAGGTGTTCTTGGGGAAAAGCACAGAAGGAAGGTGGCAGATATTCAAGGAATGCTTGTCTGGAGCTTTGCACGACAACGTTCCAGTGAGACAAGGAGGTTTTGATAGGATGCGGGAACCGTGGTGCACGAAGGCTGTGGTGAACATAGTCAGGAAGAAAAGAAAGGTATATAAAAGGTTCAAAGAGCTAGGAGATGTTGGGGATCTAGAGAAGTGACCAAAGAGGTGGATGGGGGTAAGGCGGTTGATGTAGTATATATGGACTTCAGTAAGGCGTTTGATAAGGTGGCCCATGGAAGACTTCTACAGAAAATGCAGATGTGTGGAATAGAGGGTGATTTAGCTAATTGGATTAGGAATTGGCTGGCAGATAGAAGACAGAGGGTGGTGGTTGATGGGAGATATTCATCGTGGAGTTCGGTGACAAGTGGTGTACCTCAGGGGTCTGTTTTGGGGCCCCTGCTGTTTGTAATTTTTATAATGATCTGGATGAGGGTATTGAAGGATGGATTAGTAAATTTGCGGATGACACTAAAGTCGGTGGAGTGGTAGATAGTGAAGAGGGGTGTTATAGTTTGCAGAGAGACTTGGACAAGTTGCAGAGCTGGGCCGAGAGGTGGCAAATGAGTTTAATGTGGAAAAGTGTGAGGTAATGCACTTTGGCAGGAACAATAAATGTGTAGAGTATAGGGCTAATGGTAGGGCTCTTAATAGTGTTGAGGAACAGAAGGATCTTGGTGTATGTGTCAATAGATCCCTGAAAGTAGGCAGTCAAGTGGATAAAGTTGTTAAGAAGGCATATGGAGTCTTAGCTTTTATTGGTAGGGGGATTGAATTTAGGAGCCGTAGCATCATGTTGCAACTGTACAAAACTCTAGTGCGGCCGCACTTGGAGTATTGTGTGCAGTTCTGGTCCCCACATTATAAGAAAGATGTGGAGGCATTGAGAGGGTACAGAGGAGGTTTACCAGGATGTTGCCTGGTATGGAGGGCAGGTCTTATGAAGAGAGGTTGAGGGATTGAGGTTGTTTTCGTTAGAAAGGAGGCGGCTAAGAGGGGATCTTATTGAAGCATATAAGATGATTAGAGGTTTAGATGGGGTGGACAGTGATAGCCTTTTTCCTAGGATGGAGAAAGCTAGCACGAGGGGACACAGCTTTAAATTAAGGGGTATGAGTTATAGGACGGATATCAGAGGTAGGTTCTTTACTCAAAGAGTGATTAGGGAGTGGAATGCCCTGCCTGCAGCTGTTGTAGATGCGCCAAGTTTGGTGGCGTTTAAGAGGTTAATTGATAAGTATATGGAAGAGAAGGGAATGGTTTAGTTTGGAGGGGCATTGCTTTTTATTTTGGTCGGCACAACATCGAAGGCCGAAGGGCCTGTTCTGTGCTATAATGTTCTATGTTCTATGTTCTATGTTCTAGAAGTATAAGGCTTATAGAAGAGAGCTTAAAAAGGAAATTAGGAGAGCCAGAAGGGGTCATGAGAAGTCCTTGGCTGGTAGGATTAAGGAGAATCCCAAGGCCTTCTACAAATATGTGAAAAGTAAAAGGATGAGAAGAGAAGGGATAGGACCTATAAAAGGTGAAGGGGGAAAAGTCTGTATGGAACCGGAAGAAATGGCAGAGGTGCTTAATGAGTACTTTGCCTCAGTATTCACGGTGGAAAGTGATCTGGGAGGATGCACTACAAGTTTGCGGCAGACTGAAAAGATTGAGTATGTAGATATTAAGGAAGCGGATGTGTTAGAACTTTTAAATGCTATCAAGATAGACAAGTCTCCGGGACCAGATGGGATGTACCCCAGGTTATTGTGGGAGGTGAGGGATGTCATTGCAGAGCCCCTGGCGATGATCTTTGCGTCATCGATGGAGACGGGAGAGGTTCCGGAGGATTGGAGGATTGCGGATGTGGTCCCTATTTTCAAGAAAGGGAACAGGGATAGTCCTGGAAATTACCAACCGGTGAGTCTGACCTCAGTGGTTGGTAAGCTGATGGAGAGGCTTCTGAGGGACAAGATTTATGAGCATTTGGAGAAGTTTAAGTTGATTAGAAATAGTCAGCATGGTTTTGTAAAAGGCAGGTCGTGCCTTACGAGCTTAATTGAGTTCTTCGAAAATGTGACTGAACACATTGACGAAGGAAGAGCAGTGGACGTGGTGTACATGGACTTCAGCAAGGCATTTGACAAGGTCCCACATGCAAGACTTCTTGAGAAGGTGAGAGGCCATGGGATCCAAGGGGCTTTGGCCTTGTGGATCCAGAACTGGCTTGCCTGCAGAAGGCAGAGGGTGGTTGTGGATGGCTCTTTTTCTGCATGGAGGTCGGTCACCAGTGGAGTGCCCCAGGGATCTGTTCTAGGACCCTTGCTGTTTGTCATTTTCATAAATGACCTGGATGAGGAAGTGGAGGGATGGGTGAGTAAGTTCGCCGATGACACGAAGGTCGGTGGTGTTGTGGATGGTCTGGAGGGATGTCAGAAGTTGCAGCATGACATCGACAGGATGCAAGACTGGGCGGAGAAGTGGCAGATGGACTTCAACGCGGATAAATGTGTTGTGGTCCATTTTGGCAGATCCAACGGGATGAATGAGTACACTATCAAAGGTAGGAGTCTTAGCTGTGTGGAAGAGCAGAGGGATCTTGGGGTCCAGGTCCATAAGACTCTCAAATCGGCCTCCCAGGTGGAGGATGTGGTTAAGAAAGGTTACGGTGTACTGGCCTTCATTCATCGAGGGATTGAGTTCAGGAGTCAGGAGGTAATGCTGCAGCTTTATAGGACCCTTGTCAGACCACACTTGGAGTACTGTGCGCAGTTCTGGTCGCCTCACTATAGGAAGGACGTGGAAGCTATTGAAAGGGTGCAGAGAAGATTTACAAGGATGTTGCCTGGATTGGGAGGCATGCCTTATGAAGACAGGTTGAGGGAGCTGGGACTGTTCTCCCTGGAGAGACGAAGGTTGAGAGGCGACCTGATAGAGGTTTACAAGATGTTGAGAGGAATAGATAGGGTGGACTCTCAGAGACTATTTCCCAGGGCTGAAATGGTCGCGACGAGAGGGCACAGATTTAAGGTGCAGGGAAGCAAGTACAGAGGGGATGCTAGGGGAAAGTTTTTCACTCAGAGGGTGGTGAGTGAATGGAATCGGCTGCCGTCGGTGGTGGTCGAGGCGAACTCGCTGGGGTCTTTTAAAAGACTTCTGGATGAGTATATGGGATCCAATGGGATTGGGGGTTATAGATAGGTCTATGGCTGGGTAGGTTTTGATGTGTTCGGCGCAACCTGTGGGCCGAAGGGCCTGTTTGTGCTGTAGTGTTCTATGTTCTATGTTCTATTCCAGATCCTAACCTCTCACTGTGTGAATCTGTCTCCACCACACTCTCAGACAGTACATTCCAGATCCTAACCTCTCACTGTGTGAAGAAATTTTTCTTTGCGTCATCGTCAGTTTTTTTGTCATTAACCTTAAATCAGTTTATTCTCATTCTTGGTCCTTCTGCCAGTAGGAAGTTTCTCTGTATCTTCTGTCTAGACTCCTCAAAATTTTGAACACCTCTATCAAATCTCCTCTGAATCTTCTCTTCTCCAGGAAGAACAATCCCAACTTCTCCAAACTATTTACATAACTGAATTCCCTCAATCCCTGGAACCATTTTTTTTCTGCACTTTCCGAAACATGACATCCAGAATTGGACACAATACAAAGGCTGGGGTTGAGGCTGAACAAATGTTTAATGAAGGTTCACTATATCATCCTTGTTTTGGTACTTTCTGCCTCTGTTTCAAAGTCCAAAATCCTATATGAGTTTTTAAATCACATTTTTTAACCTGCCCTGTAATGTTTACTATACCTCCAAATGTTGTGTCATCTGTAGATTTTGAAATTGTATCCTGTATGGCCAAATGTAGGTCACTAATATGTATCAAGAAAAGCAATGACCTAGTACTGAGTCCCAGGGAACCCCACACTGCTTCCCCTCAGTCCAAAGCCTGTGTTGGTCTTCTTTGATTGATCTATATTTATCTGTGTGACTAGGTAGTCATTTCTAAAAGCTTTCCCACCATTCAGCTGTTGAGCACAGACCTGAAAAGATCACAAGCTCTAGTGGACTTGGTCAAATGAGCTTGAAAGATCACCCATGGCCAACGTTAGAGCAATCAGACACATGTAGAAAGGCCATAAAGGTAGAACAGTTTTTAAAGAGTGCCTGGAAGTTCAGTCCAATTATAAAGGAGACTGACCATTGGCTGGTTTGCTTAGGACAGCTAAGAAGAAACATTCCTGCTCTTGTTGACCCATAACCAGTGCTGGAAAGGCACATATCTCTGAGAACCAGCCTTCTCCGTGTCCCTTCAGCTGTAAGCTTTTGCCCAGATTAGGCACTATTAAAACTGAAAAATGGATTGCATTTAGCGCAAGTATCTTCAAATTCTGTAAAGAGGGATCAACCTCTGCAAATTGCTTAATTTTAACAATCTATCTTCTCCACTAACCCATCCTACGACTGTCATGTGACCTCCCCTCCCTCTCACCATTCCATTAACCCCCGGACAGTCTCAGTTAGAGGGGGATGTTTTACTGGCCAGTCCTAGTTACAGGATCTTTCCCAAACAGAAACTACTCAGGGAGGTTTGACGTGACTCTGTAAACTAAACCATTAGGTTTGCAGAATTATTTATACAAAACTGCTAGATTTCTGGTATTTATGCCAGACAAAGGAATGATGAGCAACTAAAGCAAATGTCAAATGAGACATAGAACATAGAACATAGAACATTACAGCACAGAACAGGCCCTTCGGCCTTCGATGTTGCACCAACCAATATAAAAAGCAATGCCCCTCCAAACTAAACCATTCCCTTCTCTTCCATATACTTATCAACTAACCTCTTAAACGCCACCAAAATTGGCGCATCTACAACTGTTGCAGGCAGGGCATTCCACTCCCGAACCACCCTTTGGGTAAAGAACCTACCTCTGATATCCGTCCTATAACTATCACACCTTAATTTAAAGCTGTGTCCCCTCGTGCTAGCTTTTTCCATCCTAGGAAAAAGGCTATCACTGTCCACCCTATCTAAACCTCTAATCATCTTATATGTTTCGATTAGGTCCCCTCTTAGCCGCCTCCTTTCTAAGGAAAACAACCTCAAATCCCTCAGCCTCTCTTCATAAGACCTGCCCTCCATACAGGCAACATCCTGGTAAACCTCCTCTGTACCCTCTCCAATGCCTCCACATCTTTCTTATAATGTGGGGACCAGAACTGCACACAATACTCCAAGTGCGGCCGCACTAGAGTTTGTACAGTTGCAACATGACGTTGCGGCTCCGAAATTCAATCCCCCTACCAATAAAAGCTAAGACTCCATATGCCTTCTTAACAACCTTATTGACTTGACTGCTTACTTTCAGGGATCTATGCACAAATACACCCAGATCCCTCTGTTCATCAACACTATTAAGAATCCTACCATTAGCCCTATACTCTACACATTTATTATTCCTGCCAAAGTGCATTACCTCACACTTTGCCACATTAAACTCCATTTGCCACCTCTCAGCCCAGCTCTGCAACTTGTCCAAGTCTCTCTGCAAACTATAACACCCCTCTTCACTATCTACCACTCCACCGACTTTAGGGTCATCTGCAAATTTACTAATCCATCCTTCAATACCCTCATCCAGATCATTTATAAAAAATTACAAACAGCAGGGGCCCCAAAACAGACCCCTGAGGTACACCACTTGTAACCGAACTCCACGATGAATATCTCCCATCAACCACCACCCTCTGTCTTCTATCTGCTAGCCAATTCCTAATCCAATTAGCTAAATCACCTCTATCCCATACATCTGCATTTTCTGCAGAAGCCTTCCATGGGCCACCTTATCGAACGCCTTACTAAAGTCCAGATATACCACATCAACTGCCTTACCCCCATCCACCTCTTTGGTCACTTTTTCAAAAAACTCAATAAGGTTAGTAAGGCACGACCTACCCTTCACAAAACCATGCTGACTATCCCCAATCAATTCATTTCTCTCTAAAAAACTATAAATCCTATCCCTAATAATTCTCTCCAATACCTTGCCCACAACAGAAGTAAGACTCACTGGCCTATAATTCCCTGGAAGGTCTCTCTTCCCCTTCTTAAACAATGGGACCACATTCGCTATCCTCCAGTCCTTTGGAACCACACCCGTAACCAACGAGGACCTGAAGATCAGAGCCAGAGGCTCTGCAATCTCCTCTCTTGCCTCCCAGAGAATCCTAGGGTAAATCCCGTCCGGCCCAGGGGACTTATCCAACTTCAAACCCTCGAGAATATCTAGCACATCCTCCCGATCTACTTCGATACCTTCCAGTTTGCTACCCTGTACCTCAGTGTTCTCCATAACTACATGTACATCACCCTGCGTGAATACCGAAGAGAAATATTTATTCAGTACCTCTCCAATCTCCTCAAGCTCCACGCACAACTTCCCACTGCTGTCTATGACTGGCCCTAATCTTGCCCTAACCAATCTTCTATTCTTAACATATCGAAAGAAAGCTTTAGGATTCTCCTTAATCCTATCAGCCAACATCTTCTCGTGTCCCCCCTTAGCTCTCCTCAATTCACTTTTTAGCTCCTTCCTGGCTAATCTATAGCTATCCATTGCACTAACTGAGCCTTCAAGCCTCATCCTGACATAAGCCTCCTTTTTCCTTTTAGCCAGCGAATCAACTTTTTTTGTACACCATGGTTCCCTTACTTGACCATTTCCTCCTTGCCTGACAGGGACATTCTTATCAAGGACTCGCAGCAGCTGCTCCTTGAATAAGCTCCACATTCCAGATGTTCCCAGTCCCTGTAGTTTCCTAGTCCAATCTATGTACCCTAATTCTCTCCTGATGGCCTCATAATTACCCTTCCCCCAGCTATAACTACTGCCCCCAGCTTCATGCCTACCCCTATCCATCACTAAGGTGAACGTAACGAATTGTGGTCACTACCACCAAAAGGTTCACTAACTTCCAAGCCTAACACCTGGTCTGGCTCATTGCCCAGCACCAAATCCAATGTAGCCTCACCTCTAGTTGGCCTATCTACATACTGAGTCAAAAAACCGTCCTGCACACTTTGTACAAAAACTGACCCCTCTAATGAGCTAGAGCTATAGCTATTCCAATCAATATTAGTAAAGTTAAAGTCCCCATAACAATTACCCTATTACTTTCACTCCTGTCCAGGATCGACTTTGCAATCCTTTCCTCTACCTCTCTAGAACTTTTAGGAGGTGTATAAAAGACTCCCAACAGGGTGACCTCTCCTCTCCTGTTTCTAATCTCAGCCCATACTACCTCAACAGACAAGTCCTCATCAAACTTCCTTTCTGTCACTGTGATACAGTCTTTGACTAATAATGCCACTCCTCCCCCCTCTTCTACCTCCTTCTCTACTCCGACTGAAGCATTTGAACCCCGGAACCTGCAACAACCATTCCTGTCCCTGCTCTATCCATGTCTCTGAAATGGCCACAACATCGAAGTTCCAGGTACTGATCCAAGCTGCAAGTTCCTCCCCCTTATTGCGAATACTCCTTGCATTAAAGTATACGCATTTCAAACCATGCCCTACCCCACCCGTATGCTGCTGTGTTTTACGGCTTTCCTCTAGGACCCCCTTACTCTCATCCCCCTTAGCACCCCAACTATTCAGGATCCCACCCCCCCCCCCGAATCAGTTTAAAGCCCCCTGCATAGCCTTAGCAAATTTTCCCCCCAAGATATTAGTTCCCCTCTTGTATGTGGCTGTGGAAAGAATGAAAATTAAGAATTAATACATTTCAAAAGGGCATCAGTCCTATTGTTTGATGTCTGTATACCATCAACTTCAATGTCCTGTTAACCTATTCTAGAATTCAGTTGTCCTTTGGACAAAAGCTTCTCTAGTTTCCATTCTTTTCATAAGAAGCTAATTTTTATTTTGTGCATCCTAAATTTGAGCTGCTCCCAACAGAGAGCCATTAATAAGAACCAGCTCTGTTAGTCACCTTCATCATCTCCACAATCTTGAATTTGGTCACCCAATCTCCAGTACTTTAAAGAAAAGAAACCCCGCTCTAAACACACTGAATGCCCCAATATTTCTGTACTCTTTTCATTCTGACCTCGTGTGGGTGGTCTGATGACAGAGTGGTTAGCACAGGTGCCTCAGTCGGGTCCCAGTTTGATTCCAGCTTGGGTCACTGTCTGTGTAGAACCTGTACATTCTCCCCATGTCTATGTAGGTTTCCTCCCTCAGTCTGAAAGACATGCTGGTCAGGCGCATTGACTCGAACAGGCGCCGGAGTATGGCGACAAAGGGAATTTCACAGTAACTTCATTGCAAGGTTAATGTAAGCCTTATTTGGGGCAAATAAATTAACTTTAACTTTTCCATTTTTTGTCATTCCAAGATTGGTAGTCATGTCTTCAGTATCTGGTGTACATGAGTACATTCTGTACAGATGAGTTCATGGGATTTAATGGGATTGCGGGTTATAGATAGGCCTGGGACATATGGATATGATTGGTGCAACTTGTGGGCTGAAGGGCCTGTTTGTACTGTTATGTTCTGTTCTATCTCATTGAGCGTGCAGTTGGCAACCCACCAGAAAATTGCCTGTATTTTCGGACCAATAATGTCAATAAACAGAGAATGGTGTTTTCAGCAGGCAGAAATGTTCTATCAACTATCAGGTCCAACAATAGCCTGTTTTTAAAAAATCTTTAATGTAAAAGGCAGGAACACGGGACACAATCCTAATTGTTGATTTTTGTTGACTTTGATGTTTTCTTTTTCCAGAGTCGATCAAATCATTGGGAAAGGTCAGGTGGCGACAGATAAAAAGTTGCGTGAGAAAGGAGAGAAAGTCCCACCAGAACTGGAACCCTTTGACGAGATGAGCATGATGGGACGAGTAATAAAAGTGGAGAAACAGGTAATTCCCCTCGGGGAAGAAGCGTGAGCTTCAACTCCTGGTCTCCATGAAAGCCTACTTGAAAACTACACTGGAATCTGTGGAGCAGGCATCCATCATGGTAACGCAAATCAGATTGGCAGTGAGCTTTGATCAGAAGTGCTGAGTGGATGATCCACCTCGGCCTCCTCCGGAGATCCCACCATCACAGTTCGGCACATTCAGTTCACCCCACGCAATATCAAGAAATGGTTGAAGGCACTGGATACTGAAAAGGACCTGACACCCTTCCAGCAGTAGTTAGAACATAGAATATACAACATTATGGCACAGTACAGGCCTTTCGGCCCTCAATGTTGTGCCGAGCTATGTCCAATCCCAAGATCAAGCTATCCCACTCCCTATCATTCTGGAGTGCTCCATGTGCCTATCCAATAACCACTTGAAAGTTCCTAAAGTGTCCGACTCCACTATCACAGCAGGCAGTGCATTCCACACCCCAACCACTCTCTGAGTGAAGAATCTATCTCGCACATCCCTCGTATATCTCCCACCATGAACCTTAAAGCTATGCCCCCTAGTAACAGCTACATCCACCTGAGGAAATAGTCTCTGCACGTCCACTCTATCAATCCCCCTCATCATCTTGTAATCCTCTATTAAGTCACCTCTCATCCTCCTCCGCTCCAAAGAGAAAAGCCCCAGCTCCCTCAACCTTTCCTCATAAGACCTACCCTCCAAACCAGGCAGCAGCCTGGTCAATCTCCTTTGCACTCTCTCCAATGCTTCCACATCCTTTTTGTAATGAGGTGACCGGAACTGAACACAATATTCCAAATATGGTCTCACCAACATCTGGTATAGCTACAGCATAACACCACGGCTCTTAAACTCAAACCCCCTGTTAATAAACGCTAACATACTATAAGCCTTCTTCACGGCTCTATCCACTTGAGTGGCAACTTTCAGAGATCTGTGGATATGAACCCCAAGATCTCTCTGTTCCTGCACATTCCTCAGAACCCTGCCATTGACCCTGTATTCCGCATTCAAGTTTGTCCTACCAAAATGAATTACCTCACACTTATCAGGGTTAAACTCCACCTGCCACTTTTCAGCCCAGCTCTGCATCCTATCAATGTCTCTTTGCTGCCTACAAGAGCTCTCCATCTCATCCATTACTCCACCAATCTTGGTGTAATCAGCAAATTTACTAACCCACCTTTCAGTCCCCTCTTCTAAGTCATTGATAAAAATCACAAATAACAGAGGATCCAGCACTGACTCCTGTGGTACACCGCTGGTAACTGGCCTTCAGTCTGAAAATTTTCCATCCACCACCACCCTCTGTCTTCTATGATTCAGCCAGTTACTTATCCAATTGGCCAAACTCCCTTCTATCCCACACATCCTTAGAACATAGAACATAGAACATTACAGCACAGAACAGGCTCTTCATCACGAGCCTACAATGGGGAACCTTATCAAACACTTTACTAAAATCCATGTATATGACATCAACAGCTCTACCTTTGTCCACACAATTAGTTACCATCTCAAAGAATTCAATCAAATTTGTGTGGCAGGACTTACCTCTCACAAAACCATGCTGACTAACCCGGATTAAACTGAATCTTTCTAAATGGTCATAAATCCTATCTCTCAGAACCCTTTCCATTAACTTACCGACCACCAACGTAAGACTAACTGGCCTATAATTACCAGGGTCATTCCTATTTCCTTTCTTGAAAAGAGAAACAACATTTGCCACTCTCCAGTCCTCTGGCACTATCCCCATGGACAGTGAGGACCCAAAGATCAAAGCTAAAGGCTCTGCTATCTCATTCCTTGTCTCCCAAAATATCCTAGGCTGTATCCCCTCTAGCCCAGGAGACTTATCTGCTCTCAGGTTTTTTAAAATTGCTAATACATCTTCCCTCAGAACATCTACCTCTTCAGCCTGTATCACACTCTTGTCCTCAAAAACATGGCTCTCTCCTTACTGAATTCTGAAGAAAAGTATTCATTCAACGCCTCACCTATCTCTTCTGACTCCATGCACAAGTTCCCACAGTGTCCAAGACCAAATCATCTTTAGCTGCTTCATCAATGATCTTCCTTCCACCATAAGGTCAAAAATCAGAATGTTCGCTGATGACTACACAATGTTCAGCACCAAGCTCAACTCTCTGGATACTGCAGCCAGACTTGGACTTGGGCTGATAAGTATTAAATAACATCAATGCCACACAAGTGCTAAGGAATGAACAGCTCCAACAAGAGAGCATCTATCAACCTTTGACATTCTCATCACTGAATCCCCCAATATCAACATCCTGGGGGTTACCATTGACCAGAAACAGAATTGGATTAGCAATATAAATACTGTGCAGATCAGAGGCAAGAAATCCTACAACAAGTAACTTACCTCCTGACTCCCCAAAGCCTGTCCAGTGTTTACAAGGCACAAGTCAGGAGTGTGATGGAATGCTCTCCACTTGCCTGGATGGGTGCGGCTCCAACAACACTCAAGAAGCTCGACACCATCCAGGAGAAAGCAGCCCGACTGATTGTTACCCCTTCCACAAACATTCACTCCCTCCACCACCAATGCACAGTGGCAGCTGTGTGTACCATCTACAAGAAGCATTACAGCAACTCACTAAAGCTTCTTTGGCATCTTCCAAACCCACATCTAGAAGGACAAGGGCAGGGAACATGTTCCTCTCCAAGCCAATCACCATCCTGACTTGAAAATATATCACTGTTCCTGCAGTGTCGCTGGAGAATCTACCACTTGTTTGCAATGTGCTGATTTCCATCTGCTGAGAGGATGGGTGCAGTACCTATCACTTTGGGCTTCAATCTATCAGCTTTGGGCTGATAGATAGACCTTCACTGAGAGCATATAGTCATGCTTTGTGGCAGCTTCCTGAGCCTGGTTCTTCTTGTTCTCAGTTCTTTATTTCTCTCAGTTTATCCTTCAGTATCTATTTTATTTGATGGTATCTGGCTTTTGTTGCTTCGTTAGATCACAGTTATCCTTGTGGAACCAATCTTGTTGCTTTTGTTTGAACTCAAAGATCTCCAACATGAGTGAGTTCTTCCAAGAATTGTCAATACCTTGTTATCTACTGGAACAGTGATAAATTCAACAGCTAAGTTTTGTCCCAGTTCCCATTTCCTGGCTAAATCTTTTAGGACCGTTACATCAGACTTCCTTTGTTGTTTCGTTCAGTTCTGCTCCAGCGGTCTGAGCAGTACTCACACTTCTAAGGAACGCTGCTTGAGAATTCTCCAGGAGGTCCAACATGTGCCAGTGTTCAGATTGTGACGAGATTATCACCCATTGTACAGACTTGGTCAGCCCATAATCATTCTTTGACCTTTGTTCTGGATGAGGATGATCAACGCAATCTTAAGTTTATTTATTATTGTCACAAGTAAACTCACATTAACACTGCAATGAAATTACTGTGAAAACCCCCTAATTGCCACATTCAGGTACACTGAGAGAATAGTCATAGCATAGCCAATGCATCTAACCAGCACGTGGGAGAAAACAGGAGCACATTGAGAAAACCTATAGTGACACAGGGAGAATGTGCAAAATCTACACAGAATGACCTAACCTGGGAATCAAACCCGGTTCCCTGGTGTTGTGAGGCAGCAGTGCTAACCACTGTACCATTGTGCCATGGGGGATCCTGTGGGGGAATCTTTGTTCCCATCAACTTCAAAAAATGTTTCTCAAACAGAAGAAGAACCTCAACAAACTGTTTACTGACCTGACCAAGCATTCATTGTAAAGCATGATGTTGTACAAATATGATGCGGAGATGCCAGCATTGGACCAGGGTATGTACAGTACGAGGTCTCATAACTGCTGAATCTCAACAATCACCAGACAGGAGTGTTCTCTTCCAGCCAGGGAACACTTTAGCAGCCACAGAGACTCAGCCTCTGATCTTCAGGTAAGTGTTCTCCAAGACAGACTTCATGACACATGACAATCGCTGAGAATTGTGAGCAGAAACTGATGGCCTCAACCGGGGTCTTGGGTTCATTTCACACTCTCTAATCCCCATGACTTGCTTGGGCTTGCAAAATCTCACTAACTGTCCTGGCTGGAAACAATTTTTTTTGAAAAAGTGACCAAAGAGGTGGATGGGGGTAAGGCGGTTGATGTGGTATATATGGACTTTAGTAAGGCGTTTGATAAGGTGGCCCATGGAAGGCTTCTGCAGAAAATGCAAATGTATGGGATAGAGGGTGATTTAGCTAATTGGATAGGAATTGGCTAGCAGATAGAAGACAGAGGGTGGTGGTTGATGGGAGATATTCATCGTGGAGTTCGGTGACAAGTGGTGTACCTCAGAGGTCTGTTTTGGGGCCCCTGCTGTTTGTAATTTTTATAAATGATCTGGATGAGGGTATTGAAGGATGGATTAGTAAATTTGCGGATGACACTAAAGTCGGTGGAGTGGTAGATAGTGAAGAGGGGTGTTATAGTTTGCAGAGAGACTTGGACAAGTTGCAGAGCTGGGCTGAGAGGTGGCAAATGGAGTTTAATGTGGAAAAGTGTGAGGTAATTCACTTTGGCAGGAATAACAAATGTGTAGAGTATAGGGCTAATGGTAGGACTCTTAATAGTGTTGATGAACAGAGGGATCTTGGTGTATGTGTGCATAGATCCCTGAAAGTTGGCAATCAAGTCGATAAGGTTGTTAAGAAGGCATACGGAGTCTTAGCTTTTATTGGTAGGGGGATTGAATTTCGGAGCCGCAACGTCATGTTGCAACTGTGCAAAACTCTAGTGCGGCCGCACTTGGAGTGTTGTGTACAGTTCTGGTCCCCGCATTATAAGAAAATTGTGGAGGCATTGGAGAGGGTACAGAGGATGTTTACCAGGATGTTGCCTGGTAAGGAAGGCAGGTCTTATGAAGAGAGGCTGAGAGATTTGAGGTTGTTTTCGTTTGAAAGAAGGCGGCTAAGAGGAGACCTTATTGAAACATATAAGATGATTAGAAGTTTAGATAGGGTGGACAGTGATAGCCTTTTTCCTAGGATGGAGAAAGCTAACACGAGGGGACATAGCTTTAAATTAAGGGGTGGTGGTTTTAGGACAGATGTCAGAGGTAGGTTCTTTACCCAGAGGGTGGTAAGGGTATGGAATGCCTTGCCTGCGTCAGTTGTAGATGCGCCAAGTTTGGTGGCGTTTAAGAGGTTAGTAGATAAGTTTATGGATGAAAGGGGAATGGTTTAGGTTAGAGGGTCACTGCTTGTTCCTAATTGGTTGGCGCAACATCGAGGGCCGAAGGGCCTGTTCTGCGCTGTATTGTTCTATGTTCTAATACACATCTCTTTAACCTGTGCTTAACCCTCTCTCACACTATCTGTATCTTTAAGACTTGGTTACCTGTAAAGACTCGCATTCCGATCATTAACTTGTAAATTGAGTTTGTGTCTGTATATGCCCTGTCTGTGAACACAACTCCTCACTCACCCGAAGAATAACCTGAGACTCTGAAAGCTAGTGCTGTCAAATGAACTTATTGGATTTTAAACTGGTGTCGTGAGGTTTCTTATTGTACAAATATGACAACAGTGGAAAGAATGAACACAGTCATCCACACATTTCAAACTGGTACAGTGGTTAGTCTAATGCAGAGTGATACTTTAGCAGATACTTTTTCAGTCACTAAAGGCATCAAACAGGCTGATTAATGACTCCTGTTTATATTTGTCATTTACTTATCAGCCTTGTATGGGCTTAAACATCTCAACGTAGGAGTATCTATTCACTCAGGGTGGACTGTAACCTCTTCAGGCTGTAAAAGTTCAAAACATGCACAAAGATCAAAGAATAACTACCAAGTGAGCTCTTGTTTGCTGAAGACTTCGCTGTCCTGATACACACTTCCAGTTACTTATCTGCTTTAGCCAAGCACCAGAACACTTTGTTCTTTGCAATAACTCTGGAAAGAGCAGAGATTTTATACCATCCTGTCCCTGGTCATAAACTTGAAGACCCCATATGATCAAAGATATATCCCTCAACTCAGTTCAAGGAGTTCTGCTCTCTTCCAAGTATTCTGATTGGTAGAGGCATTGCCACGGACTGGAGTTGGGCTAGGATTTGCACGTGTGTGCTGCACAGAGACAGTTAGTCATTTCAATCAGCAGCTGTCTCCAGTGAAGTGGGATTTTGGTCGGCGAGCAACCCAGAGCACACAGATTGGACAGGAACCAATGACACCGAGTCCCCATGCCAACCAATGAGCAGCCTCTCTTTATACAGTTTAAAGTTGTTGTTTCCCTGATATTGGTAATCTTCAGAGGAAAAAGCTTCAACAAAATTTTCAGCAATATTCAAGTACTGTACTACTAAATGTTGTTTGTGTGTAAACATTGCATACTTATGGGAAGTGTCAAACGATACTTGGTGAGTTTACGTGGCGAGGCTAAGAGTAAAGATGGAGAATGGAGGGCATGGGTTTACAACAGTAGGCACCAAGTTGGCATAAGGATTATATAGCGTTCCATTGGGATGTGGAGTGCATGGAAAGTTTAAGGGACCATTAGAGAGTAGGTAGAGGGGAATAAGTTTTCTTAGGGAGTGTGTGGGGCTGTGGGGAGTGGATTGCCATGGTTGGGGCATGAGGAATGTATAGGAGGGGATGGGAGTGGGGAGTCGGGGGAGATGAAAGTGGATGAGGGCTGGAGCTTAGATTAAAATAATAAACAAATATTTTTAAAATTTAATTTCTCCCATCTCTGTGCAACTGACCCATGAATGCAAATCTGGGTCAGAGTTAAAACTTTGAGCATAATATGATTCTTTTTCAGAAATGATGGGGAGTAGGAATGTGAGGGTTTTTAAGCCTTTTTGAAAGGGAAAGTGGCAGAGTAGGCATGGGATCCCACAGGATGGGATGGCCTTAGATACAAAAGTACTTTGAAAACCAATCTTGGAGTTTGTTGTGTCCACTACTTGGAAAAGATAAACACTGGTCTGTGGGAAGAAATCTCCTCAATCAAGCTATCTCAACATTCGGGGAAAACAGAGTGAAGTTCCTGCAGGACAAGGGAATGCACTGGAAAATGACTGCCTTCACTCATCCCTCCAACAGTAACATCATATGAAGTGGAAATGGTCAAGAATTTCAAGTTTCTATGTGTCCAGATCACCAACAACCTATCCTGGTCCCTCCATGCCGATGCTATAGATAAGAAAGCCCGCTAATACCTCCACTTTCTCAGAAGACTAAGGAAATTTGGCATGTCAGCTATTACTCTCACCAACTTTTACAGATATACCACAGAAAGCATCTTTCCGGATGTATCACAGCTCGGTAAGGCTCCTGTTCTGTCCAAGACTGAAAGAAACTCCAAAGGGTTGTGAACAAAGCCCAGTTCATCAAGTAAACCAGCCTCCCATCCACTGACTCCACCTACACTTCCCGCTGCCTGGGTGCAGTATGGTGGCACAGTGGGTTAGCACTGCTACCTCACAGCACTAGAGATCTGTGTTCAATTCCTTGGATCACTGTCGGTGTGGAGTTTGCACATTCTCTCCTGCTTAGGTCACTGTTTGCTCTCCGGTTTCCTCCCACAGTCTGAAAGACATGCTGGTTAGGCACAGTGACTCGAGTAGGTGCCGGAGTGCGGCGACTAGGGGAATTTCATGGTAATTTCATTGCAGTGTTAATGTAAGCCTTACTTATGACTAATAAATAATCTTGTTTACTTTTACTTTACTTTAAAAGCAGCCAGTATAATCAAGGACCCATCCTGGACAATCTCTCTTCTGTTAGGAGAAAGATACAAAAGTCTGAGGTTACATACCGACCGACTCAAGAAGAGCTTCTTTCCTGCTGCTGTCAGACTTCTGAATGCATCTATTTTACATTAAGTTAATCTTTCTCTACACCCTAGCTATGACTGTAACACTACATTCTGCACTCTTGTTTCCTTCTCTAAGAATGGTATGCTTTGTTTGTATAGTGCGCAAGAAACAATACTTTTCACTGTACATTAATACATGTGACAATAATAAATCGAATCAAATTAAATATGCAACATTTGCAATTAGATCTACAAATTAATATTTGGTTTAAAATCACAAATATGGAGACACCAACCTAAGTCAGCGAACAATTGAATATTCTCCTCACTGAACATCCATCTGCTAAAGCAGCAGTAGAGTATCAATAATAGAGTCTTCAACGGTGAAATTAAGGTGAAATATTAAATAAATGAGAATAGTATTCCCTGAAATTTAAAAGGTAAAATGAACTTTAATCAAACTTTTCAAGCTATTCAGTGGGGTTGAGTGGATAGTTGAAGAAAAGTTATTTCCACTGGAAGGAGGTCTAGGAATAGAAACATTGTCGAAAAATTAAAATCACAGCTTCAAGTTTGGAAAATTTCTGCAGACAAAGCATATTAAAAGATTAGAATTCCCTTCCACAAACAGCAGTTGATATTAAATCTGAGATTGATGAAGCAAAGATCGATGGAACTTGGTCACAGATCTGCCTAATTCTTAGTGAAAAATGGATCAGTTTAAGTGGATTATTTCTGCTGTTATTTTCCTAGTATCTCCTTCACAAAGATGACAAAGATGTAATTGGAGATCACCAATCACACCACCACCTCCACCTCCATTTTGACCACACTTTATTATAACTTGAATACCACGTACATTGGTATTTTTATTTTAGTGTATCGTAGTTTCACTCTGTCTCTGATTATTTATATCATGTCTTTTCTCTGTATTTTCCAGGTGCAGTCCATAGAACAAAAGCTGGATATGTTGTTGATGATTTACAGCCAAAGTTTAAGCAAGGGTTCAGTGACAGCATTGACTCTGGCTGCAATGAACATTCCTCTCATTGACCAGGACCTGACTTCTGACTATCACAGTCCAGTGGACACTACAGATATCTCTATGTCTACCCAGACGTTGAACGTATCTGCCTCTACAAATCTAGAGTAAGGTGATTAGAAGGTCCAGGTGACCTAGGCTGAACTGTAACCTGACTGAATGTAGTTATGTGAATTGACACTAACAGATTGAAGAAGACATTTAAAAACCAACATTATTGTTTTTCATTTTAATTTAATTATGTCTTTTCTGTACCAATGATCAACTTTTGAAGAACAGATCTCAACACTTCAAGGAATATTTCTTGTTTCCTCGAGGACCATCACTAGCCCGGAATGAGAATAAAATTGGAAGATGACTCCTGTAATTCCAAAACTGCAGACAACGTATTTCATCAATATGGCCTATGAATATTTTTACAGAAGGCCCGTAGCTATTTTCCAACCCCAACCTCAATACTGCACCTGCACAATGGGGCAATCCATCATAAAAGATTGGCCAAAAAAAGCGAATAGGATTTCCAGATTAAGGAGGAATTCCTATTTTCTACATTCCAACAAAATGGTTTATCGTATTTGAGCTGTGTCTGAGATTCCTGATTTTTGCTTCACTTTCTGTAACAAAGGAATGATGTAAAAGGTCAGGCTGAACGCAGTATAGCATCATATCAGTAGAAACTGGGGGATTGCAGACAGATTTCAATCTTATTCTCAGGATTCTGACCAGGGTCAATATTCTGTTAGCGTGTGACCATGTATCTATGGTCATCAGTATTTCAATGATCTTGCTAGATGGCATTAGAGACATCTTTCCCTGATGCAAGGCAGGATGTTCAAGAAGGACCTCGGTTAGCAGGGAAAATGCGAAAGATTCTTGAGGAATTGTTGAATCAAATCCTGTTTTGGGAAGGGGCTTATTGGAGATATAAAGATGGGAATGCTCTGATGCATTCTGGCTGTGGTTTTTCTACCGTGTCTCAGCCTGTGATTGTCTCCCCATTGAAATGAAGGACTATAAATTGAAAGCTGTCAAACACAAACGCACAAAACCCAAGTGCAATCTTCACGTAAGAGCAGGACAACACTTCTCAGTGGAGTATGAATGAAAGAGAAATCTAACCTAGTCCTATGGTTCATGTTAAATGAAATATGAGGACCCTAGTGACAGGGTTAGAAAGGCTGTATTTGAGAATCATCATTACCAACCCCCTGTCAAACCGTTAGCCTGTGTATGATTCAGATAACAGCTATAATCTCACTCACCGATGATAACTAGAAACCCAGGTTAAATATTGAAGCTGTACAATGGTGACATTCCATTCTCATGGGCAATGCTAATCTTCAAATATCACCTGTCTCACAGCGAGACCATCACTTAGAGATCTGTGAGTAATGTAGGTAACAGAAGAGGGAAAGCAAATAGAAAGGAAATGGCAGAGAAAGACTGATATTTCCTCTATCCTCGTAACTAATCAGCATCAAACTGGGCGACGTTTTCTGGTTCAATCCTCCATGGTGGGGGGAACAGAAAATTTGCTGGTCGATTTTAAAGTCTTTTGTCGGCCTGGAATTCCGGTCTTGGGATGGCTGGAAAAGTTAAAAAAGTGCTGCTATTAGAACATCATTAGCTAATTATCACAAAGGCATTCTGTCTTTGTGTAGCGAAGCACAAGCTTAGAAATCATGAAAGAGTTCAAAGGGGAATGTACACTGAATCATCAGGTTATGTGAAATGTTATGGGAGAGTTTCAGTTATGTCCTGTTGCTGTGTTTTACGCTGTTGAACTGCTGGTTCAAAGCAGAGAAGGACTTTATCGCCATCTCTCTGAAATGTCTCAGGTTGCTTCACATTTGCTTTCAGGTACAATGACTGTCATACAGGCAAATCTGACAGAACATAGCAAAAAAAAACTCAAACAGCAATAAGATGTTCATCTATTTTCATGGTGGTGTTGTCTGAGAGAAACTCATTGGTCAGGACACAGAGAACACCCTGCTCATCAAATTGTGCCTTGGGATCCTTTAATGTCCATTTAAACCACTGGAAAGGGCAGTTTTCTCCCTCAGCACTGCACTGTCATTATGAATAGTATGTGATATAGGCCCACAATATTCTGACTGAGTGACTTCAACTGAGCCTTTGTGTTAACGTATTGAGCTACCCAGTAACACGATGTGGATTTACTCATGAGGCCAGTGAAACCAAACTTTCAGATATTGTATGAGGGAAAACTGTAATGTCTGTTCTCAGGAAGCTCCCAAATGGCGACTGTCCTGTTGCATAAACATATTACAAGGAGTGAGTGAGAGAGTAGACAGTTTACAGGTGCTGTATTAATAGTCACAGTTCACCAATTCCCAAAGCAACTTGAATAACGTGGCAACCAAGTCTTACAATCTGTTGTTGCAAATGATTCATTGAAGCCAATACAAAAGTCAGGGGAAATCCTGAACCATTCAAGGAGTTTGCAGGATACTTTGAAATCCTAATTTATTGAAGAACCTGGAAATGATTTTCCCTTCCCGGCAGCAATAGGACTATGGAAGTTTCACTGGACTAATACCAGGAGTGAGTGGGTTGTCTTATGAGGAAAGGCTGGAGAGGTTAGGCTTACAGTCACAAGAGTTTCAAACAGTAGGAGGTAACTTGATCGAAACCTTTAAGATCCTGAGGGATATTGATAGGATGGAAGTGGAGAGGATGATTTCTCTTGTCAGAGGATCTCGAGCTAGTGGTCACTGTTTAAAAATAAGGGGTTACTCAGTCAAGATGAAGATGAGGAGATATGTTTCTTTCCGAGGATGGTGAGTCTCTGAAACTCCTCAAAAGGCAGTGGAATATCTTTAAAGCAGAGCGAGGTAGATTCTTGATTCACAAGGGGGTGAAAGATTATCAGGGATAGGTAAGAATGAGATTTTGAGGTTACAAATCAGCCATGTCTGAATGGTGGAGCAGGCTCGAGGGGCCGACTGCTGCTCCTAATCCATATATTACTATCAGTTAATATTAAACACACATTATTATTTTAGGAAATTTACTATTACTATTTAACTACTGGGTACAAGAAGCCTCTGTACTCCCCCCCATATCAATCAGTAAGGTATGGCAAGTTTATCCACACCAGATTTTGGTCTTTATTTACCATTTAATGTGAAGATTTTATTGCAGAATATTGGTGGTAGTCATAACGTGGAAATGCCGGTGTTCGACTGGAGTAAACACAGTAAGAAGTCTCATAACACCAGGTTAAAGTCCAACAGGTTTATTTAGTATCACGAGCTTTTGGAGCGCTGCTCCTTCTTCAGATGAGTCAATTCAATCACCTCATGATACCAAATAAACCTGTTGGACTTTAACCAGGTTGTGTGAGACTTTTCACTGAGAAATATTGCTAGAAGTTTAGGCTGTTTTATATAAAGGTGCCGTAAACTAAATCAAATAAACTGAGCGATGAATTAAAGGGGGGAATCCCAAGGGAGCCACCCGAAACAAAAAAAGGAAACTTAAAACATTAAAATAGACTGTTTAAAGGGATTAATAATAAACCCCAGTGCCAGCAGTGCCCATCAAGCAAGAGAGGCACAACAGTACCTTTGGACATCGCATGTTCCCTCTCCAGGGGCACCCACCTGTAATTATAGCCATGGTAGAGAGGCAGGCAATCCAGCTTGGACAAGCTCCTCGGTCGCCCGCTGCCTGTACTTGTGAACAGTTGGCTCGGCCCAGGAGCAGGTTCGCGAGGAGGGCATTCCTCCCCCTCCCTAATCACCCACTCTCCATCCCCTACGCAGCTCTGCACCAGCTGTCTATAGATTGGACTGAATTCACACTGAATACATAAAGTGAACATCAGTGAAAGTTTTTTTTTGAGGTGACTGAAATGTTTAACGTAGGTGTGGCCCACAGATTCCACAAGACTGCAAAAATAGGCCTTGGGAACCAGAGCAATTTATGGTTGTAGGGAACTACTGGTTGCAGCACCCTCCGTCACAGGTCCCCGTTGTAGTGGGAGAGGATCCCTCCATCGAGTGATCCTCCACCGCTGGACAGTAACAAGGCCGCCCAGGGGTAACCGGGAGAGGCAGTGGGAAGATGTGCAGCAGAGATCCATAGGGAAAATCCCTCCGTGCATTGGCCTTTCTGTGCCAGTCACAGGATCGAGTTCCCGTTGCTCTGAGCGAGTTCCGACTCCAGGTCACAAACCCTCTTCTCCAACTCCTTCACCTTGTATTTCTGCCTTTTTGTTGATCCCCTCACCTACTCCTGACAGAAGTTAGCGTCAAGTGTAGCAAGGCTACACTTTATGTCCAAGATCTCCGGCTGAAAATGTGTGGCCAACAAGATAACCTCCCTGTGAGAATTAGGTAATAAGTGGCTCCTGTAGAAGCAACCCCCCCACAACCCTCCTCCCTGCCCCCCACCCTCACCACTCCAGGAGTCATGTGGCTTTGTCTCCTGAACTGGTGTGGGTTTCATGAAGGAGAGAGGGAAGAGCAGGAGAACATAGAACATTACAGCGCAGAACAGGCCCTTCGGCCTTCGATGTTGCGCCGACCAATTAAGAAAAAGCAATGACCCTCTAGAGAGGACAAGGGATTTGGAGACAGGTGCCCCAGGCAGAGGAGAGGGAAGTGGGGCCAATAACATATTCCAAATTGGCGTGGTGCATCAGAGGGGCTTTGCTTTAGGTCCAGTGCTGTCCTTCACCTCTGACCCCTTCAGTTTGTAGAAAAGCCTCCCCCATCTTCCAGAAAGAAGCAACAACCTTAAAATGAAAAGGGAAGCAAGCCCAGGCTCACTCTAGTTTCCCTCTCCTCTCTCTCCTTTGCAGACTCTGAAGCCTGCGAGGTGCAAGGCCCAAAGCCTCTCCCTCTGTAGACATAGACTTTCCTCTCCGGCAGCAGAAGATTCCCAGCAGGTCACAGGATAGACCCACTTGGGACATTGAAAAGTCATGAGCAGTGTACTCCAATACACGCTCTCAATAGTGACTGGCACTCTTCCCGAGGAGATAGAACATTCATAATATCAGCCGAAAGCATGGTGTCACCCACAAACTCAGAGCCCTGCGTCCTATTGGCACATTGTTACATCTATCACATAATTTGTGGTATCACATTGAAGTTTATGGAAAGTTGTCGATGCTGTCACACTGAGGGTGCAATCACCAAGGCTGAGGGCAGAGTCACCGAGGCTGAGGGCAGAGTCACCGAGGCTGAGGGTGCAATCACCAAGGCTGAGGGCAGAGTCACCAAGGCTGAGGGTGCGTCTCTGAGGCTGAGGGTGCATCACTGAGGCTGGGGGATCATCGCCGAGGCTGAGGGCAGAGTCACCGAGGCTGAGGGAGCATTACTGAGGCTGAGGGAGCATCACCAAGGCTGAGGGTGCAGTCACCGAGGCTGAGGGCAGAGTCACCAAGGCTGAGGGTGCAGTCACCGAGGCTCAGGGCAGAGTCACCAAGGCTGAGGGTGCATCTCTGAGGCTGAGGGTGCATCACTGAGGCTGAGGGCAGAGTCACCGAGGCTGAGGGTGCAGTCACCGAGGCTCAGGGCAGAGTCACCGAGGCTGAGGGTGCATCTCTGAGGCTGAGGGATCATCGCCGAGGCTGAGGGTGCGTCTCTGAGGCTGAGGGTGCATCACTGAGGCTGAGGGATCATCGCCGAGGCTGAGGGTGCGTCTCTGAGGCTGAGGGTGCATCACTGAGGCTGAGGGATCATCGCCGAGGCTGAGGGATCATCGCCGAGGCTGAGGGCAGAGTCACCAAGGCTGAGGGCAGAGTCACCGAGGCTGAGGGAGCAGTCACATGTCCTGAACCTTCCTTAGCCACGGTGTTAAGTGAGACTTTCCAGTAGGTTCAGCAACCAATAACACAATTCTGCTGTATTTTAGATGCTTTAGAAAATCACATTTTCTTTGCTTACAGTTTAATATCTGTTCTTTGTCTAAAATGTTGTTTTGACTTTTCTGTCTTTTCCATGAAATATGAACCAACAAGTTTGTCAAAGAGATCGAAAGTGAGATTGGACAAACTGCCAAAAGGTATCTCACCAAGCAGCACTTGGAGCAGTTGTTAATGCAGCATTTGGACACATGTTCAGCCTAATTAAACTGCTCCACAAAAAAGCTGACAAGACTTGATAAAGGAACCCGTCGTTTATTAAAACTGTTCATTCAGATATAATTCCAACCGTTATAGGCTGAAAGGAGATAAAGGTTTCAAGGATTAGTCTTGTACTTGTGCGATATCCAAGATGCTTCTGGAGCTCTCTGTTTAGCAAGCATCCATACAAAGTGAGGGATCCGATTTTTGAAAATCCTACTTTTACCTTTTTGGGAAGGGAATCTACATGTGAGACTATTGTACAATAATGCACATTTGCATAATGCATTGTGATAAGCAATTACCATCTCCAGACTGTGTAGATTTGTACAGTAAGTGTATAAGGGATTCATGTTTTACCCATTACAAAAAATCCTGAAACCTCTTGAGAACATGGGAAATGGGAACAGCACGAGACCATTCAGTCCTTCGATTCTGCTCTGCAATTCAATAAAATCATGACTGAACTTTTATTCCAATACTTATGGGTAGCACAGTGGCAGAGTGTTAGCAGAGTCAGAGACCCCAGGTTCGATTCCTGGATTGGGTCACCGTTTGTGTGGAGTTGCACATTCTCCTTGTGTCTGCATGGGTTTCCTCTAGATGCTCCGGTTTCCTCCCACAGTCCAAAGATGTGCCTGTTAGGCGGATTGGCCATGCTAAATTGCCCCTTGATGTCAGGGTGACCAGTAGGGCAGGGCCTGGGTGGGATTTTTAATTGGTGCAGGCTCGATGGGCTGAATGGCCTCTAGCATTGTAGGGTTTCTATGAATACCAATTTTCTGCTCTGTCCCTGTATCTCTTGTTGTTTTTAATGTCTATCAATCTCAGTTCTTGAACTCACTCAGTGACTGAACTTCCTCCACAGCCTCCCTAGGGTAGAGAATTCTGAAAGATTCTCCCTCTGTGTGAGAAAATTCCTCCTCATCTGAGCCCTGAGTGAGTTGTCCCTTATTCTGAGACAGTGACCCCTGTTCCTGGAACCAACACCACCATCACCACCCCCCCAAGCCCACGGGAAATATCCCATCCTCTTCCCACCCCCGCCACCCCCCCCTCCCCAGCCAGGGGAAATATCCCATCCTGTTGAGCCACGTAAGGAATTTGTATGTTTGAATCGAATCATCACTCTGAAAATAAAAGCCAGTATACTTCATTATTCCTCGTAGGACAATCCCTCAATCCCAGGAATTAGTGAACCTTCATTGCACTCTCTCCATGGCGAGCATTTCTTTAAGTAAGGAGACCAAACTGTAGACTTGCAGCTCTCTGACTCACTCTATACAGTTTTATCACTATTTTCAGGGATAAAATTAACTTATTTAATTTTAAAACTAAGCAGTTTGAATAATATATTTTAGTGAGAATAGCTTCAGCCATTATGCAGGACGTAACCTTGGCTGAAAAGAGAATAGACAAGCTGATTAGGTGAAGCCAATCTTAGGTTGTCGAATTTGGCATGGCAGAAAGCCATTCAGCCACCACAGCTGTGCTAGCTCACTGAAAGATCCCATGTAGCCTCATCCCTCCGGAGAATCCCCATGTGTCATAACAGAACCTCGTAACAGAAAGGGGAGCAATTTTTTTAATGATCAAAAATCATAGCATTTTCACAGAGACATCAAAGCTAGAGTGATTAACCTGGGGCAGGGGTTAACCAGCACAAAGAGCTTTTCAAAGGGAATTGATCAGAATTTTAATCAGCTCAAAGCTTTAAAGTAAGTGACAAGCAGGAGGTGCCGAATGATTGGTAGGGTTTATATATGTACTGGTACAATAATGTGTGTCAGCAGAGTTAAATCCCAGCAGTTTGAACATTTCAATTTCATTGGAAAACCATTGGGATTTTTTTTTAATGAGCAGCAGCTGGTGATTGTGATGATGAAACCGTTGGATTGTCATTGATAAATATCATTTTCATTGGTGTGTGTTAGGGAAGGAAGTCGAAAGCTCAGCCTGGTTTTATATAACTCCAGTCTCGCACTGATTTGGCTCAGTTTTTACAGCCCAGCAATTAATGCTGACCATTAGTTGCAGACCCACATCCTGAGCATGAATCTTGAAAAAATGGACTTCTGTCTTTCTTGGAATGGGGAAGTTTCCTGACTGGTCTCAGTCATACAGAATTTACAACACAGAAACACACTGTTCAATACAAATACTCGGTAATAAATATTTATGCTCCATTTGAACTTCCTCACCCAACTTCATCTCAGCCCATCAACATATCCTCCAATTCTGTTATTCCGTTTGTGCTCATTTAGCTCTCTCATTACTATATCTATCATTTTTTCTTTATTTGTTAAAGCGTTCTATACCAGCTTTCATTGCCAATCTGTAATTGCCCTCGAACTGAGTCAACCATATTAGTATTAGTCAGCTCCAGGTAAGGATGGCAGATTTCCTTCCCGAATATTTCAAATTTTTATCAAATTTCAGTTTCACCATCTGCTGTGATGGAATTTGAACCTTGGGTCCCCAGAGCACTGGATTACAAGTTCAGTGACAATACACTGCATCGCTGCTGCCCCATGAACACACAAGAGTGATTTATTTAATGAAACACTTCTCCATATCCAGTCCCTTATTGTTTCCAGGTAATATTTCAGGAGCATGATCCCTCACAATGGTTGGCTAATTGGATTTGCTTCGCTGATGTCCAGCTCATCACAAACTGGAGAGAGATTCCAAAACCTCCGACTGAAGGCAGTTTTGGTTTATTAATGACATTTGCAATTTAAAAGTGGAGCACAATGAGGATGAATTTTACCTGTTATTAGGAGAAGGGACTGAAAAACAAGGGGTTTGGTAAAGTGACTGCAGACTGGGAGGAGAGCATCATACCATCACGGAATAGTACCAGCGACAGAAAACTCAATGCTCTAGCCACCTACCAAGACAGTGACCAAATAATACTGTTAACTGTTCAATTATCAGCCACATCCAGCTCCCATCAGTACTGGGGGAGCAGCACCACCTGGGCAGGTTCTCGAGGGGGTGCGATTGCTACATGGCTATTGGAAGGGGCCCCAGGAACAATGGCTTTCCCCACAGTTATGAGGTTGCCTGCTACCATGTTGAATGGACGGACGATACCAAGATGCTGGATCTTGGTGTAGCTGATCTTCGAGGACGTCACTATCAGTGGGTTACAGCTCTGGAGGTGGGGGGGGTTGCTGCCAATTTCAATTCGATGACAGCGCATGCAGTGTTTTTTAAATTGGCCACAACATTGCCAAGTGCCCCACTTTTAGTCCCGCCAATAAGATTGTGTACCTTTTAAACATTTAGGAGCCATGGTCATAGAAACTGTTGAAATATCTCTTACAGGGAATAAGGTAAACTCAAAGCACTGAGTTGGATAGAAATGTGTATTTATCTGATATGCACATCGCACTGTCAACCAGATCCTTCAATGATGTCAAGCATCAAACAGTGATGCAATAATCAGGAAATACGAAATGAATTATCTAATTAATTAACAGTCGGTTTTCTCCCCAATCCTCACAAAACCTACCCTCTCCCACTGACCACACACCACCCATCCCATTCCCAATTGATCTGCAAATCACAGTTAAGAGTAAATTTTATCGGACTCTGTGGTGTTGAAGATCCTTGCACGTGCAGAAGAAAAGCACTTTGCATTGTTAGGAAGTTACTCCTTAACGAAACACACTATTGGTGGTGAGCTGTTAGCTTCTGAATGGTTAGTCTGGGTCACTGCTGAGACTTGGATAGATAAACATGGACTGGGATTCTTCCTCATCAGAGATTTCAACAGGCTCCAAATTGGTTGATTGTTGGACGCAGCTTTGCACATCTCTCAGCAGTTTTTCAACTGTAAAAGCAGCAATTTCCAACTTTGAACAGCTAGAAGCCTGTAACCTATAACTGAATCACTAATGCACACACCCAGAGAGTGAAGCTCAAGCACGTAACATCATGAAATGGTTCTTTTAACATATTATAAAGAATCTATTACACCACAGTTTGGTACCATCTGAGAAAGGGTGGACGGAGCACTTACAGTATCTTGTTCTCTTGTCTAGGACAGCTCATGTGGTAATGAGGCAACTTAGAAGTTAATTCAAATTAGAAAAGAACAGGAAACAGTCAGATCAAATCAGGATCATTTCCTTTGTTCTCCACCTGTTCCGCTTTTCCAAGATGGACAGAGATCACAGGACAATGGAAAGAAATTGAGATTGGGAGAGCAGAATTATTTTTTAAATGTAGTCCCCTGTAATCAAGCTGAAAGCCTCACATTGTTCTGGAGATCTCTATTATTGAGAGGACCCAGTCACCTAGCTGACTGAAATCATTGTTTCTACGTTCAACATCTCATGGAAGAATCTTTCCTGAAAGCACCCAGGTATACAGCCTTCAAAATCCCTGTTCCTTTGCTTTGAGTCTTGTTATCCCTTGTTCTCAGGGATGTGACCACATGGAGATACAGGATGAGTGGCTTTTACTGAATTCCTTTATCTTCAGTTTGTGTGAAAGGTGGCAGAAAAGTAAAAAACCAGCCCATTAAAACTGTACAGAGCAATAATTTACTAATTTTGTGGGGTTTGTCACTTTAGTAATTCATAAACTTCTCATTTACTGAGAACAGAACTTCCTAAGAAACCATAGCAAGGCTGGGATAGACACTCTGGGGGAAGATACATGTCAGTTGTGTCTAGTTTCACATTTACACAACAAAAGTCCAAGATACTAAGCAATGTTGTGATTTTCAGTTGTAAACTTATCCTTTCAGCTCCATACATCTCACCAAAATATAGTTCCATGTACAATCAGTGAAGAGTTGTAACTGTTACAAAATCCCAGGTAGCAGGGCAATGACTGAGTTTGTCTCTCAAAGTTAACTGCAAGACATTTGACATTATTCTATTCCTTTGAGCTTCGGTGTGGTGGATTACACTGGGTGCAATACTTTATAAACAATCCCCACCCTACTCCCTGGCCCCAGTCAGCACCCTAACCCTTGGGTGACCTTCCCTCTCTTTCACTGTTCCCACAAATGCCAACATTCCTGTGGATGTTTCATTGCTCTGTCAGGCGTTCAGTTGTGTGAACAAGCTGAATTCCCTGACATGGACCAGAGCTTTGTGGAGATAGGGTACATGGCGTTGGCATTTATCTCCCCTGTTGTTCAAACTTTATTCTATTGGTATGAAGGAATGAGTAATTATTAACTGAATGGAAACCCTTTCCAGTTTTTCTTGGGTAGGTTCTCTGTTGGATCTCAATGATGTCATTGCATGTTTAACCATCCCCAAACATGGCATCAAACAAGGCCTTTCTACCTGAGGGAAATTGCCCTTTCAATAATTTTTAAGCATATTATTATATTATTATTAATGATTGCTAATTAATAATAATACGAATTAGTAAGCCAGGTACCAACATGCTAGTCTCATTAGTCCAACTCTAGGCCTGGCTCCATTAGATGATCTTAAGCTGAGCTGGAATGTAGGGTATACGAGAAAGGTATATATATATATATATATCAAACCATCACACCAATCGCACGTAGAAACTGCATGTCATGGAAGGGTTTTGTCTCACTGACAGTGTCTGCATGAGATGCATGTCTCTCCAGCCAGTGCTAAGTGAGTATTATTGGCACGCGGCACATCAGTCTTAACAGAATTAGGGGAGAAGTTTTTCTAAATGCCATTTAGCTGTGAGTTTGTTTCATTTACAGACATTTCCAATAATGTAATGTCCTTTTGCAATTATCAACTCATGAATATACATAACTAAAAGACAATCCTAGTCCAGCTTCTAATCAGTTTTGCTTAACAAAGAAAACAGTACCTCACTCAGATAATGAAATGTTATTTATTATAATAAACTTTTATGAAGAATTTTGTTGTGATTCACACATTGTTCACTATTGTGTCTTTATTATGAAAAGAACATAGAACATAGAACATTACAGCACAGAACAGGCCCTTCGGCCTTCGATGTTGCGCCGACCAATATAAAAAGCAATGCCCCTCCAAACTAAACCATTCCTTCTCTTCCATATACTTATCAACTAACCTCTTAAACGCCACCAAACTTGGCGCATCTACAACAGCTGCAGGCAGGGCATTCCACTCCCTAATCACTCTTTGAGTAAAGAACCTACCTATGATATCCGTCCTATAACTCATACCCCTTAATTTAAAGCTGTGTCCCCTCGTGCTAGCTTTCTCCATCCTAGGAAAAAGGGCTATCACTGTCCACCCTATCTAAACCTCTAATCATCTTATATGCTTCAATAAGATCCCCTCTTAGCCGCCTCCTTTCTAACGAAAACAACCTCAAATCCTTCAACCTCTCTTCATAGGACCTGCCCTCCATACCAGGCAACATCCTGGTAAACCTCCTCTGTACCCTCTCCAATGCCTCCACATCTTTCTTATAACGTGGGGGCCAGAACTGCACACAATACTCCAAGTGCGGCCGCACTAGAGTTTTGTACAGTTGCAACATGACGTTGCGGCTCCGAAATTCAATCCCCCTACCAATAAAAGATAAGACTCCATATGCCTTCTTAACAACCTTCTCGACTTGACTGCCTACTTTCAGGGATCTATGCACATACACACCAAGATCCCTCTGTTCATCTAGACTACTAAGAATCCTACCATTTGCCCTATACTCTACACATTTATTACTTCTGCCATAGTGCATTACCTCACACTTTTCCACATTAAACTCCATTTGCCACCTCTCGGCCCAGCTCTGCAACTTGTCCAAGTCCCTCTGCAAACTATAACACCCCTTCTTCACTATCTACCACTCCACTGACTTTAGTGTCATCTGCAAATTTACTAATCCATCCTTCAATACCCTCATCCAGATCATTTATAAAAAATACAAACAGCAGGGGCCCCAAAACAGACCCCTGAGGTACACCACTTGTCACCGAACTCCAAGATGAATATCTCCCATCAACCACCACCCTCTGTCTTCTATCTGCTAGCCAATTCCTAATCCAATTAGCTAAATCACCCTCTATCCCATACATCTGCATTTTCTGCAGAAGTCGTCCATGGGCCACCTTATCAAACGCCTTACTAAAGTCCATATATACCACATCAACCGCCTTACCCCCATCCACCTCTTTAGTCACTTTTTCAAAAAACTCAATGAGGTTAGTAAGGCACGACCTACCTTCACAAAACCATGCTGACTATCCCCAATCAATTCATTTCTCTCCAAATAACTATAAATCCTATCCCTAATAATTCTCTCCAATACTTTGCCCACAACAGAAGTAAGACTCACTGGCCTATAATGCCCTGGAAGGTCTCTCTTCCCCTTCTTGAACAATGGGACCACATTCGCTATCCTCCAGTCCTCCGGAACCACACCCGTAACCAACGACGACCTGAAGATCAGAGCCAGAGGCTCTGCAATCGCCTCTCTTGCCTCCCAGAGAATCTTAGGGTAAATCCCATCCGGCCCAGGGGACTTATCTAACTTCAAACCCTCAAGAATATCTAGCACATCCTCCCTATCTACTTCAATACTTTCCAGTTTGCAACCCTGTACCTCAGTGTTCTCCACAACTACATTTACATCTCCCTGCGTGAATACGAAGAGAAATATTTGTTCAGTGCCTCTCCAATCTCTTCAGGCTCCACGCACAACTTCCCACTGCTGTCTATGACTGGCCCTAGTCTTGTCCTAACCAATCTTCTATTCCTAACATATCTAAAGAAAGCTTTAGGATTCTCCTTAATCCTATCAGCCAAAGTCTTCTCGTGTCCTCTCTTAGCTCTCCTCAATTCACTCTTTAGCTCCCTCCTGGCTAATCTATAGCTATCCATTGCACTAACTGAGCCTTCAAGCCTCATCCTGACATAAGCTGACATAAAAGGGTCCAATGTGACCTAATATTTTTCACATTTCGACCAAAATATTCCAGATTCTGCACGCTCCCTGTATACACACACACAGCAACCTCTGCATACTCTCTGTACACACATATGATATGGAGTTGCCAGTGTTGGACTGGGGTGGGCAAGTAGTCTCACAACACCAGGTTAAAGTCCAACAAGTTTATTTGGTAGCATGAGCTTTCAGAGCATTGCCCCTTCATCAGGTGAGTATACACACACATAGCAGACTCTGCACACTCCCTGTACACTCACATAGCAGACTCTGCACACTCCTTGTTCACACACACACACACACTTTTTACACACATGTATGCCATATTGACACACACTGTGCACAAACACACACACGTACAGAAGACATTGCACAAACTCCCTGTATACACACATACATCAGACAGCACATATTTCCTCTATACACAAACCATTGAACTTACACATGCATAGAACATAGAACATAGAACATAGAACATAGAACTATACAGCACAAACAGGCCCTTCGGCCCACGAGTTGCGCCGATCACATCTACCAATCCACAGATCTATCTATAACCCCCTATCCTATTCTTTTCCATATACTCATCCAGAAGTCTTTTAAAAGACCCCAGTGAGTTTGCCTCAACAACCTCCGACGGCAGTCGGTTCCATTCACTCACCACCCTCTGAGTGAAAAACCTACCCTGACATCTCCTTTGTATTTGCTTCCCTGCACCTTAAGTCTGTGTCCTCTCATAGTGACCATTTCAGCTCGGGGAAATAGTCTCTAAGAGTCCACCCTATCTATTCCTCTCAACATTTTATAAACCTCTATCAGGTCGCCTCTCAACCTACGTCTCTCCAGTGAGAAGAGTCCAGCTCCCTCAACCTATCTTCATAAGGCCTGCCTCCCAATCCAGGCAGCATCCTTGTAAATCTCCTCTGAACCCTCTCAATAGCCTCTACATCCTTCCTATAATGAGGCGACCAGAACTGCGTACAATACTCCAAGTGGGGTCTGACAAGAGTCTTATAAAGCTGCATCATTACCTCCTGACTCCTAAACTCTATCCCTCGATTAATGAAGGCCAGTACACCATACACCTTCTTGACCACTTCCTCCACTTGCGAGGCCGATTTCAGAGTCTTACGGACCCAGACCCCGAGATCCTTCTGCTACACAGCTAAGACTCCTACCCCTTATATTGTACTCCTTCATCCCATTACTCCTGCCAAAATGGACACAGGATATTACATTTCCTGTACACACCACACAAACATACCCAGAGTATATTGCACAAGGGTCAGAGGGATAACCCAGGGAACTATTGGCCGGTGAGCTTGACTTCAGTTATAGGTAAGCTAATGGAGAAGATTCTCAGGGACAGGATGTATGAGCATCTGGAGCGCTGCGATCTGATCAAGGATACGCAGCATGGCTTCGTTAAGGGGAGGTCGTGCCTTACGAATCTAGTGGAATTTTTTGAAGAAGTGACAAAAACAGTTGATGAAGGACAAGCCATTGATGTCGTCTACATGGATTTCAGTAAGGCGTTTGATAAGGTCCCTCATGGTAGGCTGATAGAAAAGGTGAAGGCACATGGTATACAGGGCCAGGTATGTAGATGGGTTGAAAACTGGCTTGGGAGGAGGAGACAGCGGGTAGTTGTGGAAGGCTCTTTTTCCAACTGGAGTCTGTCACTAGTGGTGTGCCACAGGGCTCAGTACTAGGACCCCTTCTATTTGTGATTTATATAAATGACTTGGAAGAGGGGGTAGGTGGTGTGATCAGCAAATTTGTTGATGACACTAAGATGATTGGACTGGCGGATACTGAGGAGCAGTGCCTGGCAATACAACATGACATAGATAGGCTGGTGGATTGGGCAGATAGATGGCAAATGGAATTTAATCCGGATAAATGCGAGGTGATGCATTTTGGCCGGAATAATGTAGAGGGGAGTTATAGGATAAAAGGTAAAACTATCCGGAGTATAGAGATGCAGAGAGACCTGGGGGTGCAAGTTCACAAGTCTCTGAAGGTGTCAGTACAGGTGGAGAATGTGGTAAAAAAAGCGTATGGTATAGAACATAGAACATTACAGCACAGAACAGGCCCTTCGGCCCTCGATGTTGTGCCGACCAAAATAAAAAGCAATGCCCCTCCAAACTAAACCATTCCCTTCTCTTCCATATACTTATCAATTAACCTCTTAAACGCCACCAAACTTGGCGCATCTACAACAGCTGCAGGCAGGGCATTCCACTCCCTAATCACTCTTTGAGTAAAGAACCTACCTCTGATATCCGTCCTATAACTCATACCCCTTAATTTAAAGCTGTGTCCCCTCGTGCTAGCGAATGTATGTTAGTATGTTAGCCTTCATAGGAAGGGGTATAGAATACAAGAGTAGGAGTTTGATGTTGCAGGTGTATAGAACGTTGGTTAGGCCTCATTTGGAGTACTGCGTCCAGTTCTGGTCGCCGTACTACAGGAAGGATGTAGAGGCCCTGGAGAGAGTGCAGAGGAGATTTACCAGGATGCTGCCTGGTATGGAAGGGCTGTCTTATGAGGAAAGATTGAAAAACTGGGGTTGTTTTCCCTTGAAAGACGTCGGCAGAGAGGGGATCTTTTAGAGGTATATAAGATTATGAGGGATATAGATAGAGTAAGTGGTGGTAAGCTTTTTCCACCATTAGAAATGGATAGAACGAGGGGTCACGGGCTCAGGGTGAGGGGGGCTATGTATAAGATGAATATTAGAGGCCAGTTTTTCACACAAAGGGTAGTGGGGGTGTGGAATGCACTGCCGAGTAAGATGGTGGGAGCAGGCACGCTAGGGTTGTTTAAGGGTCTCTTGGACAGCCACATGAGCGGTCTGCAGATAGAGGGATATAGCAGGACTGTTTGAATATCGGGAGGACCAAATAGTATTAGACTATCTTTTAGTTTCGTCTCGGGAATGTCTTAGTTTTTTTTTAGCATGTTTAATTAAGTCTTATTTGTTTCTGCAGGCAATTCGGTCCACCTTGTTGACTAACAAGGGGCATGCATGCGGCATGTCGTGCGAGAGCTGCTCTTGGAGGTTGCTTCAGGAGTTGCCTAGTGCTTCACATCGTCAGTATATGCTTAAACTGGACCATCTGATGGGCAACATGACAGCTCAGAGACTATCGCTGTTGCTGTGCTGACACATGGATTTGGGTCTATGTCTGTGGGAGTTTGCGCGTTCTCCCCATGGTTGCATGGGTTTCCTCCGGGTGCTCCGGTTTCCTCCCACATCCCAAAAATGTGCTCTTAGGCTGATTGGGTATCAGATTGTCCCTATATTGGTCCCTATATGGGAATCTTCAACAATAGGCATAGCCTAAAGTCAAGGATATGTCATTAAGACGTTAGGACAGCGGCGTGGGCTCGTTGGGCCGAAGGGCCTGTTTCCCGTGCTGTGTTGCTCTTTGTTCTTTGTTCTTTGTTTCTTATGTACACTCCTTGCATACAAATGCAGCAGACATTATACACACCCATAGGTTGGCTCCTCAGATTACACAGCCTCAGATGCACCTCAATCACACACTTCTCAGGTGCTTACAGCCTACATTGTGATGGTGAAACAGCAACCTGTTTTATATTTTTGCCAGTTATTATTTCCGTTGAAGTCAGTAAGGCTGTGACTTGCTACTGCCATGTTGTATTGGCAGAGTACATGGGATTTAATAGGATTAAGGGTTATAGGTGGGCCTAGTAGGTAGAGATATGATCAGCGCAACTTTGGGCTGAAGGGCCTGTTTGTGCTGTAGTTTTTCTATGTTCTAAATCTACCCCTCTGCTTGCATTCTCCTGGTTGCAAATGAGTAATCACATTGTAAAGATCTGAAGGGGACAGAGATCATTACATGGTGAATTTCACATATTTAAATCCAAAACAAGGATCTCAAGTGTATGAAAAACTGAGTTATGAGGGTTAGTTGGCCAAGATTGATTAGAAAATCATTTACCAAGTAGTCAGATAAATATGGCGAACATTTAAAAAAAATTAAAAATTGTCAAGACGAATAAATTCCATTGGGAAAAGAGCATCCCAAGGGAAAGTGATCTATCCATGGTTATTTAAATAATTAGTGAATGGTATTATCTCGAAAGCTGAGGATTAAAATATTGTGAAAGTTAATAAGTCGGAGGATTGGAAAAATTTTAGAAACCAGTAAGGGACGACCAAAAATTAACAAAAAGGAAAAATGGAAAATGAGAGTCCTCAGAATGTGGTTAATGCTGAGGAATTTGGTGCAATACCAGAGAGAGGGTATTGAATGAACTAATGGAATTAAGGACAGGTAAGTCTCCGGGATCAGATGGTCTGCACTCTCAGGGATTAAAGGAGGGGGCAGCAGAGATAGTGGATGCATTGGTTGTGACATTTCAAAATTCCTTAGATTCTGGTCCGGTGGATTGGAAACGCGCTAATGTGATACCCCGATTCAAAAAAGGGAAGAGGCAAAAAGTAGGCTGGTTAGCTTGACTTCTGTGGTGGGGAAGTTGCTGGAATCAATTGTTAAAGTGGAGATGACTGAGCATTTGGAAGGAGAAAGCTTGAGGGTATAACCAGCAATGTGGATAGTGAAAACCTATGGGTATCATAGAACATAGAACATTACAGCACAGAACAGGCCCTTCGGCCTTCGATGTTGCGCCGACCAATATAAAAAGCAACGCCCCTCCAAACTAACCCATTCCCTTCTCTTCCATATACTTATCAACTAACCTCTTAAACGCCACCAAACTTGGCGCATCTACAACCGCTGCAGGCAGGGCATTCCACTCACGAACCACCCTTTGGGTAAAGAACCTGCCTCTGATATCCGTCCTATAACTATCACCCATTAATTTAAAGCTGTGTCCCCTCGTGCTAGCTTTCTCCATCCTAGGAAAAAGGCTATCACTGTCCACCCTGTCTAAACCTCTAATCATCTTATATGTTTCGATAAGGTCCCCTCTTAGCCGTCTCCTTTCTAACGAAAACAACCTCAAATCCCTCAGCCTCTCTTCATAAGACTGGCACACCTAGACTTCCAGGAGGCATTTGAAAAGGTGCTGCACAAAAAGAAGGAAAAGAGACTGCAATTGGAACTGGGCACTGAAACTACACACAGAATGGGAGGTACAGGTGGATGAAATTGACTCAGATCTCTTCATTCCTTCACTGTTCAAAGATTTATCTATCCTTGCCTTAAAAACATTCAATGAGGAAGCCTCAACTGCTTCACTGGGCAGGGAATTCCACAGATCCACAACCCTTTGTGTGAAAAAATTCTTCCTCAACTCAGTCCTAAATCTGCTTCCCCCTTACTTTGGGGTTATGCCCCCTCGTTCTAGTTTCACCCACCAGTGGAAACAACTTCCCTGCTTCTATCTTATTGATTCCCTCCATAATGTTATGTTTCTATGAGATCTCTCCTCATTCTTCTGAATTCCAATGAGTACAGCCCCAGTCTACTCAGTATCTCCTCATAAATCAACCCTCTCAACTCCGGAATCAACCTAGTGAATCTCCTCTGCGCCCCCTCCAGTGCCAGTATATCCTTTCTCAAGTTAGGAGACCAAAACTGTACACAGTATTCTGGATGTGGCCTCACCAGCACCTTATACAGCTGTAACATAACCTTGCTGTTTTTAAACTCCATCCCTCTAGCAATGAAAGACAAAATTCCACTTGCCTTCTTAATTACCTGCTGCACCTGCTCCTTGTGATTTTTGCACAATGATACCAGGTCCCTCTGCAGAGCAGCATGCTGCAATTTTTTTACCATTCGAATAATATAGAACAAAGAACATAGAACACTACAGCACAAACAGGTCCTTCGGCCCACAAGTTGCGCCGATCATACCCATACCTACCAGGCCATAGCACTATCTGTAACTCCCAATCCCATTTAATCCCAAAATAATAGTTCATTTTGCTGTTATTCCTACCAAAAATTCTTTGCTGTTATTCCTACCAAAAATTAGGGTGATTTAACTAATTGGATTAGGAATTGGCTAGCTGAAGACAGAGGGTGATGGTTGATGGAAGTTATTCATCGTGGAGTTCGGTTACAAGTGGTGTACATCAGGGATCTGTTTTGGGGCCCCTGCTATTTGTAATTTTTATAAATGATCTGGATGAGCGTATTGAAGGATGGATTAGTAAATTTGCAGATGACACCAAAGTCGGAGGAGTGATAGATAGGGAAGAGGGGTATTATAGTTTGCAGAGAGACTTGGACAAGTTGCAGAGCTGGGCCGAGAGGTGGCAAATGGAGTTTAATGTGGAAAAGTGTGAGGTAATGCACTTTGGCAGGAACAATAAATGTATAGAGGATAGGGCTAATGGTAGGGCTCTTAATAGTGTTGAGGAACAGAAGGATCTTGGTGTATGTGTCAATAGATCCCTGAAAGTAGGCAGTCAAGTGGATAAAGTTGTTAAGAAGGCTTATGGAGTCTTAGCTCTTATTGGTAGGGGGATTGAATTTAGGAGCCGCAGCATCATGTTGCAGCTGTACAAAACTCTAGTGCGGCCGCACTTGGAGTATTGTGTGCAGTTCTGGTCGCCACATTATAAGAAAGAAGTGGAGGCATTGGAGAGGGTACAGAGGAGGTTTACCAGGATGTTGCCTGGTATGGAGGGCAGGTCTTATGAAGAGAGGCTGAGGGATTTGAGGTTGTTTTCGTTAGAAAGAAGGCAGCTAAGAGGACACCTTATTGAAACATATAAGATGATTAGAGGTTTAGATAGGGTGGACAGTGATAGCCTTTTCCTAGGATGGAGAAAGCTAGCACGAGGGGACATAGCTTTAAATTAAGGGGTGGTGGTTATAGGACGGATGTCAGAGGTAGGTTCTTTACCCAGAGGGTGGTAATGGTATGGAATGCCCTGCCTGCTGCAGTTGTAGATGCGCCAAGTTTGGTGGCGTTTAAGAGGTTAGTAGATAAGTTTATGGATGAAAAGGAAATGGTTTAGGTTAGAGGGTCATTGCTTTTTCTTAATTGGTCGGCGCAACATCGAGGGCCGAAGGGCCTGTTCTGCGCTGTAATGTTCAATGTTCTATGTTCTATAAAAATGAATGATGTTACATTTACCAACATTGTGCTGTATCTGCCAGACCCTCGCCCACTCACTTAGACAATCTATATTCCTTTGTAGACTTTCAGCATCCTCTGCACACTTTGCTCTGCCACTCATCTTAGTGTTATCTGCAAATTTTGACACACTACACTTGATCTCCAACTCCAAATCATCGATATAAATCATAAACAATTGCAGTCCCAACACTGATCCCTGAGGCACATCACTAGTCACTGATCACCAACTATAAAACACCCATTTATCCCCACTCTTTGTTTTGTTAGTTAACCAATCCTCTATCCATGCTAATACATTACCTGTAACACCGTTACACCATAACACCTTTATCTTATGTAGCAGGCTCCTTGTCAAATGCCTTCTGGAAATCCAGATACATCACATCCACAGGTTCCCCATTGTCCACTGCACATGTAATGTTCTCAATGAATTCAACCAAATTAATTAAACATGACCTTTCTTTTATGAACCCATACTGTGTCTTACTAATGGGACAATTTATAACCAGATGTCTTATTATTTCTTCCTTGATGATAGACTCAAGTATTTTCTCTACTATAAAAGTTAAAGTAACCGGACTATAGTTACCTGTCTTTTGTCTGTCTCCTTTTTTTAAACAGTGACATCACATGTGTTGTTTTCCAAACTGTGGGAGCCAGCGCAGAGTCTAGCAAAATTTGATAAATTACCATTAGTGCACTTGCTATTTCTCCCACCAGAGGGTTGGTTTATGAGGAGAGACTGAGTAGACTGGGGCTATACTCACTGGAATTCAAAAGAATGAGGAGAGGTCTGATAGTAACATAAGGTTATGAAGGGAATCGATAAGATAGAAGCAGGGAAGTTGTTTCCATCAGCGGGTGAAACTAGAACGTGGGGGCATGGCCTCAAAATGCGGGGGAGCAGATTTAGGACTGAGTTGAGGAGGAACTTCTTCAAACAAAGGATTGTGAATTTGTGGAATTCCCTGCCCAGTGAATCAGTTGAGGCTCCCTCAGTGAATGTTTTCAAGGAAGGATAGATGAATTCTTGAACAGTAAAGGAATTAAGGGATGTGGTGAGTCAATTTCATCCAGATCTGTACTTCCCGTTCTGTGTTTAGTTTCAGTGACCAGTGCCTCGTTCCTATTGCAGTCTCTTTTTCTTCCTTTAATTTCAAGTTTCCTGCAAACTTCTAGTTTCCAGAACTAACTTCTCTGGGGTTGCTTTTGTGTTCATTAGTCCATTGCATAGAACAGAAATCTGTTCCCTCTCTAGCTTCTTACTTCCAACTGCCTGTAATTTCAGTTTAAAACACATTTAATGGCAGGCTCTTCCAGCCACACTCACCCCAACACTGGAAAACCCCAGCTCGGAGTTAACAGACCTCTGCATAGTCCACCCCCACCCCCCCAATCCACTACAATCCCCGTGGGAGGCGGGATGGCAAATCTCACCCCATAAGTCTTTCTACTTTAAAGATACCCCTGATTGCTAGGAAACATCATATTCTTTCCCTAAGCTTGTGTTTACTTTTCCCATCATGAGGTCTCTCTCAGCACAGTAACCATTCTTATACGACATGGTTTTATTTTTAACAAAGCTGAGAAAGATGAAGCTTCCGCTAAACAACTGCAATCAATTCAGTTAGAACTCACAATCAGAAAGGTGAGTCCTAAAGGTGCCATTGCTTGAGAAGCAATGATTTTTTACTTTTCCAAGCTTTTATTTACTTTTCATGCAATAATCTTTCTAAGCACAATTGGAGCACAGTTTGAATTGGCCAAACCCTAACATATAAACACCTTTGTCTAACATTCGTCCCCGGAGAGACAAAGGTTGAGAGGCGACCTGATAGAGGTTTATAAGATGTTGAGAGGAATAGATAGGGTGGATTCTCAGAGGCTATTTCCCAGGGCTGAAATGGTTGCTACGAGAGGACACAGGTTTAAGGTGCTGGGGAGCAAGTACAGAGGAGATGTCAGGGGTAAGTTTTTCACTCAGAGGGTGGTGAGTGAATGGAATCGGCTGCCGTCAGTGATGGTAGAGGCGAAATCACTGGAGTCTTTTAAGAGACTTCTGGATGAGTACATGGGATTAAATGGAATTGGGAGTTATAGATAGCCCTGATAGGTATGGGTATGATTGGTGCAACTTGTGGGCCAAAGGGCCTGTTTGTGCTGTAGTGTTCTGTGTTCTATTAAACTAACTAGAGTTTTACACAGAACTTTTAAATTAAGCCCACTTTAATCCACATCTAATTTCTAATATTTAACAATACAACTACAGATCCCTTAAAACTACCTCTGTTTTCTTGATACAGTGTAGCTACAACACTGGCACATGCCCAGCAAAATTGCCCGGGTATGTCCTGTACTCAAGAAATGGACAAATCCAACCCAGCCAATTACCGCCCAGTCTACTCTCGATCATTAGTATAGAACATAGAACATTACAGCACAAAACAGGCCCTTCGGCCTTCGATGTTGCGCCGACCATATAAAAAGCAATGCCCCTCCAAACTAAACCATTCCCTTCTCTTCCATATACTTATCAACTAACCTCTGAAACGCCACCAAACTTGGCGCATCTACAACAGCTGCAGGCAGGGCATTCCACTCCCTAATCACTCTTTGAGTAAAGAACCTACCTCTGATATCCGTCCTATAACTCATACCCCTTAATTTAAAGCTGTTTCCCCTCGTGCTAGCTTTCTCCATCCTAGGAAAAAGGCTATCACTGTCCACCCTATCTAAACCTCTAATCATCTTATATGTTTCAATAAGGTCTCCTCTTAGCCACCTTCTTTCTAACGAAAACAACCTCAATCCCTCAGCCTCTCTTCATAAGACCTGCCCTCCATACCAGGCAACATCCTGGTAAACCTCCTCTGTACCCTCTCCAATGCCTCCACATCTTTCTTATAATGTGGGGACCAGAACTGCACACAGTACTCCAAGTGCGGCCTCACTAGAGTTTTGTACAGTTGCAACATGACGTTGCGGCTCCGAAATTCAATCCCCCTACCAATAAAAGCTAAGACTCCAAATGCCTTCTTAACAACCTTATCGACTTGACTGCCTAGTATAGAGATGGAAGGGGTCATCGACAGTGTTATCAATCAGCACCTACTCAGAATAACCTGCTCACGGATGCTAGTTTGGATTTTGCCAAAGTCATAGAGTGCTCGGGTCATAGAGTTCGACAGCATTGAAAAGACCCTTTGGCCCATCGTGTCAAGAAAAAGATACAGAAGTCTGAGCTCACGTACCAACTGACTCAAGAACAGCTTCTTCCCTGCTGCTGTCAGACTTTTGAATGGACCTACCTCACAGTAAGTTGATCTTTCTCTACACCCTGGCTGTGACTGTAATACAACATTCTGCACTCTCTTGTTGCCTTCTCTATGAATGGTATGTTTGGTCTGTATGGTGTGCAAGAAACAATACTTTTCACTGTATGTTCATAATAAATCAAATCAAAATATTTTATGGTCTTATAGAGAATTTTGAGTCTTTCATCTTCCAACTGGAAGAGGAGAAAGTGAACTTGAAATATAGTTTTTTTAAAGTTTGAGAACATTTCCTTGCCAGTCAAAAACAGCGTACTTGATAGACACATGTTTAACACTACAAACCAAAAATCAGATGAATCAATACAGTCCTATACTGGTATCATAAAAACTTTAGCAAATAAATGTGTGTTTGGCACCCTTACTGATGATTTAATCAGGGATCACATATCTGCGGGCATCCCCAGCGACTTTGTACACAAGCAGCTGCTATCAGAGAAAGATTTAACATTGCAAAAAGCCATCAGTATCTGTACGAGAATTCAGAAAACAAAACAGCAAGGAGTTTGGGTGAGAAACAAAAGTTTTTGTGGCTCAGAGCATACTGTGCCATCACCCTTAGAACAGAGCAGCATACTTGGCATTTGGTAAATGCTGCAATATAGAACATAGAATATTACAGCGCAGTACAGGCCTTTCCGCGCTCGATGTTGCGCTGACCAGTGGAACCAATTTTATGACCCTCTATCCTAAACTATTCCAATGTTATCCATATGCCTATCCACTGACCATTTGAACACCCTTAAAGTTGGCGAGTCCACAACTGCTGCAGGCAGGGCATTCCACGCCCTTACTACCCTCTGAGTAAAGAACCCACCTCTGACATCCATTCTATAATTACCACCCCTTAATTTAAAGCTATGTCCCCTCGTGTTATCCATCACCATCCGAGGAAAAAGGCTCTCACTGTCCACTCTATCTAACCCTCTGATGATCTTATATGTCTCAATTAGGTCACCTCTTAGCCTTCTTCTCCAATAAAAATAACCTCAAGTCCCTTAGCCTTTCCTCATAAGACCTGCCCTCCATACCAGGCAACATCCTTGTAAACCTCCTCTGCACCCTTTCCAATGCCTCCACTTCTTTCTTATAACGCAGCCGCACCAGAGTTTTGTACTGTTGCAACATGACCTCACGGCTTCGAAATTCAATCCCTCTATCAATAAAAGCTAACACACCGTGTGCTTTCTTAACAACCTTATCAACCTGGGTGCCAATTTTCAGGGAGCTATGCACATGTACACCGAAATCTCTCTGCCCGTCGACATTACTAAGAGTCCTACCATTAGCCCTATATTTTGTACTCCTGTCACTCTTACCAAAGTGAATCACCTCACACTTTTCCACATTAAACTCCATTTGCCACCTCTCGGCCCAGCTCTGCAGCTTATCTATGTCCCTCTGCAAACTGTAACATCCATCCTCACTGTCTACAACTCCTCCGATTTCGGTATCATCAGCAAATTTACTAACCCATCCCTCTACTATATATATGATAAAGGGAACCATTTAGTGAAATCACAGCAGATTTCCTCTGCCACCAGCAGTCAGTCAGTGCCCCAAGGTTCACAGCACACGCAACATAAACAAACTGGTTCTGATCAAGGATCATCTAGATTCAAAATATTGGCTCTATTCTCTGTCTGCAAACGCTGTCAGACCTGCTGAGATTTTGCAACGCTATTTTTTGTTTCAGATTCCAGCATCCGCGGTATTTTGTTTTAATCTTAAATAAACTTAGTTAGAGAAACCAAACTACTGAGCCTCCAACAACCCTCAACTCTGAGAGTATCGTCACAGAGAAAGATGACATCTTCACCACCTTCAACATGACTTACAGTAACATAAAACCAAAGGTAAAGATAGACATTGGAGCAAAGTGTAAAGCATTGTCCAGCTGAATGCTACAGGAACTGAACCCATTTGCAGCACCGGATCCCAGTCCCCAGATAGACCTCATAAATGACCTGGATGAGGAAGTGGAGGGACGGGTTACTAAGTTCGCCGACGATACAAAGGTCAGTGGTGTTGAGGATGGTCTGGAGGGATGTCAAACGTTTCAGTGGGACATAGACAGGATGCAAGACTGGGCAGAGAAGTGGCAGATGGATTTCAATGCGGATAAATGTGTAGTGGTCCATTTTGGCAGGATTAATGAGATGAAGGAGTATAATATCAGGGGTAGAAGTCTTAGCTGTGTTGTAGAGCCAAAGGATCTTGGGGTCCAGGTCCATAGGACTCGTAAATGGCCTCGCAGGTGGAGGAAGTGGTCAAGAAGGTGTACGGTGTACTGGCCTTCATTAATCGAGGAATAGAGTTTAGGAGTCAGGAGGTAATGATGCAGCTCTATAAGACTCGTCAGACCCCAGTTGGAGTATTGTGCGCAGTTCTGGTCGTCTCACTATAGGAAGGATGTAGAGGCTATTGAGAGAGTGCAGAGGAGATTTACAAGGATGCTGCCTGGATTGGGAGGCAGGCCTTATGAAGATAGGTTGAGGGAGCTGGACTCTTCTCACTGGAGAGACGTAGGTTGAGAGGCGACCTGATAGAGGTTTATAAAATGTTGAGAGGGAATAGATAGGGTGGACTCTCAGAGACTATTTCCCCGAGCTGAAATGGTCACTACGAGAGGACACAGATTTAAGATGCAGGGAAGCAAATACAAAGGAGATGTCAGGGGTAGGTTTTTCACTCAGAGGGTGGTGAGTGAATGGAACCGACTGCCATCGGAGATTGTTGAGGCAAACTCACTGGGGTCTTTTAAGAGACTTCTGGATGAGTATATGGAAAAGAATAGGATAGGGGGTTATAGATAGGTCTGTGGATTGGTAGATGTGATCGGTGCAATTTATGGGCCGAAGGGCCTGTTTGTGCTGTATTGTTCTATGTTCTATGTTCATGCTCTATGGCAGGCAAACCATCCACACTGAAGGTGTGGCCACTCCCCAGGCAGTTTCATATAGTCAGTGAGGTCTGTGGGGAAGTGTGATGCTCAGACTCTGCAAGGCCAGAAATGATAGAATAGAAAGACCTTTTCAACTGTGACGTCACTGGTAAGCTAACAGTTGTATACCACATGAGACGAGATGATTTGGTGTCAGCAACTCTGTCTGCTCCAAGAATAGGCACAAAGCAGGAAGCAGTCAAAGGGGTGCATTGGATGATTCACTCTGCGTCATAACTCCTGCAGACAAGGCCACAGAATGGGTTTCAGCAACGGTGGCTTTAGTAAAGGAAGGTGATACGGTCAGGAAATAGGTTGACCCAGTACCATTGAATAAGCTACTGCTCAGATCACATCACCTGGTCAAGAGAGTAGAACAGACAATAGCAGACATACCAAACATCAGCAATTTTGATGTGAAATAAGGATTCTGGCAGGTCCCATCAGATGAGGGATCCACAAGACTAACTACGCTGACATCTCCAGTAAGCAGATACCATTTTCTTCATAGTGCCCTGTGGGATCTTCAATGGCAGTGAGGTCTTCCAGCAGAACATGGAGTAACTCTTTGCAGGCCAACCTCTTTTTGGGATTGTTCTGTGCAAGCACATGATAGAAGTTTTCATCTCATCCTTGACAAAATTACCACCATACATTTGAAGCTTAATCCTGTGAAATATGGATTCAGAATCAACCAGGTTCCTTGTGTAGGCTATTTACTCACAGCCAGTGGTGTAAAACCAGACCCAGACAAGACAATGGCAATGCAACCATTCCTCTGGAGAAGCACACTTTGTACCACTTCGTTGGTATGCAAATTATCTTTCTCAGTTCATTCCATGTTATAGTGAGGTCACTGGATCTCGTCATCAATTTCTGCAGCAGGATAGTGTTGTGAAGAGAACCACACTGCGGTCTTTAATAGACTCAAACAGCCCCACCAGCGCTACAATATTTAGATGTTCAATTATCCATACTTATAGAACATAGAACATTACAGCGCAGAACAGGCTCTTCGGCCTTCGATGTTGAGCCGACCAATTAAGAAAAAGCAATGACCCTCTAACCTAAACCATTCCCTTTTCATACATAAACTTATCGACTAACCTCTTAAACGCCACCAAACGTGGCACATCTACAATGCAGGCAGGGCATTCCATACCCTTACAACCCTCTGGGTAAAGAACCTACCTCTGACATCCGTCCTATAACCACCACCCCTTAATTTAAAGCTATGTCCCCTCGTGCTAGCTTTCTCCATCCTAGGAAAAAGGCTATCACTGTCCACCCTATCTAAACCTCTAATCATCTTATATGCTTCAATAAGGTCTCCTCTTAGTCGCCTTCTTTCTAATGAAAACAACCTCAAATCCCTCAGCCTCTCCTCATAAGACCTTCCCTCCATACCAGGCAACATCCTGGTAAACCTCCTCTGCACCCTCTCCAATGCCTCCACATCTTTCTTATGATGTGGGGGCCAGAACTGCACATAATACTCCAAGTGCGGCCGCACTAGAGTTTTGTACAGTTGCAACGTAACGTTGCGGCTCCGAAATTCAATCCGCCTACCAATAAAAGCCAAGACTCCGTATGCCTTCTTAACAACCTTATCGACTTCATTGCCAACTTTCAGGGATCTATGCACATATACACCTAGATCCCTCACTATTAAGAGTCCTACCATTAGCCCTATACTCTACACATTTGTTATTCCTGCCAAAGTGAATTACCTCACACTTTTCCGCGTTAAACTCCATTTGCCACCTCTTGGCCCAGCTCTGCAACTTGTCCAAGTCTCTCTGCAAACTATAACATCCCTCTTCACTATCTACCACTCCTCCGACTTTGGTGTCATCTGCAAATTTACTAATCCATCCCTCAATACCCTCATCCAGATCATTTATAAAAATTACAAACAGCAGGGGCCCCAAAACAGATCCCTGAGGTACATCACTTGTAATCGAACTCCATGATGAATAATTTCCATCAACCACCACCCTCTGTCTTCTATCAGCTAGCCAATTCCTAATCCAATTAGCTAAATCACCCTCAATACCATACATCTGCATTTTCTGCAGAAGCCTTCCATGTGCCACCTTATCGAACGCCTTACTAAAGTCCATATATACCACATCAACTGCCTTACCCCCATCCACCTCTTGGTCACTTTTTCAAAAAACTCAATAAGGTTAGTAAGGCACGACCTACCCTTCACAAAACCATGCTGACTATCCCCAATCAATTCATTTCTCTCTAAATAACTATAAATCCTATCCCTAATAATTCTTTCCAACACTAGAGATGTTAGAGGTAAGTTTTTCACTCAGAGGGTGGTGAGTGAATGGAATCGGTTGCTGTCAGTGGTGGTAGAGACGAACTTGCTGGGGTCTTTTAAGAGACTCTGGATGAGTACATGGGATTTAATGGGATTAGGAGTTACAGATAGTTCTGTGGCCTGTTAAGTATAGATATGACCGGCACAACTTGTGGGCCAAAGGGCCTGTTTGTGCTGTAGTGTTCTATGCTCTACATTCTAGACAGCTTCCCAGTGGCTTCCAAGTAGAATACTCCTTGACCCAGAGAGGGGACCCCCATGCTGAGGGTGTTGCTACTCCAATAACCAAATCCTGGAACTCCCACAGCAGGAGTCACTGGGTTTGGAGAGTTCTTTGTGTGTGTGTCTCTCTCTCTCCTCTGTGACACAATCTCACCAATGGCACCATCAGTGGTGATGCTAATGGGACCAATAGTCTCTGGTCACCAGTTGGATAGCAGCCTGAGAATTGACCACCTCCTGTCCCAGGAACTCACTGTTCATCAAAGCGAGTCTGCTTCCCATCTCCCACCCCAGCAGCCAGAGCTAATGCTGAATATTCCGCTCATTAACTCTGCTTCTTTCCACAATGATACTGCCAGGCCTATGAGGATTTACAATAGTTTTAGTTTTTAGTTTGGGCTGAGGCCTGAGTGTTAATGATTCAGTTACTGAGAGCAGTTCCCCATCCTCTGATGCTTTTCTAGAGTCATTCACCAGAGGGTGCATGTGAGCCAGTATTACGTTCTGCTTTCCTGAGACAATGAAAGTTCCTGGATGAGGGTGGGTTTGAGAGAGAGAGGAATCATGGTCCTCATCCTGCATGATCTCCGGTATGGAGAGGATGAGGAGGCAGGTCCCCCATCCCAGCCGGAATTGGGGTCATAGAACATAGAACATTACAGCGCAGTACAGGCCCTTCAGCCCTCGATGTTGCGCCGGCCAGTGGACCCTCTGACCTAAACTATTCCAATATCATCCATATGCCTATCCACCGACCATTTGAATGCCCCCAAAGTAGGCGAGTCCACAACTGCTGCAGGCAGGGCATTCCACGCCCTCACCACCCTCTGTGTGAAGAACCTGCCTCTGACATCCGTCCTATAACTACCACCTCTTAATTTAAAGTTATGTCCCCTCGTGTTGGTCATCACCATCCGAGGAAAAAGGCTCTCACTATCCACCCTATCCAATCCCTTGATCATCTTATACGCCTCAATTAGGTCACCGCGTAACCTTCTTCTCTCTAATGAAAATAACCTCAGGTCCCTCAGCCTTTCCTCATAAGGCCTTCCCACCATACCAGGCAACATCCTGGTAAACCTCCTCTGCACCCTTTCCAATGCTTCCACATCTTTCTTATAATGCGGCGACCAGAACTGTACGCAATACTCCAAGTGCGGCCGCACCAGAGTTTTGTACAGTTGTAACATAACCTCACGGCTCCTAAATTCAATCCCTCTACCAATAAAAGCTAACACACCGTACGCCTTCTTAACAACTTTATCAACCTGGGTGCCAACTTTCAAAGAGCTATGTACTTGTACCCCAAGATCCCTCTGCTCGACAACACTATTAAGGGTCCTTCCATTAACCCTATATTTCATATGCCTGTTATTCCTACCAAAGTGAATCACCTCACGCTTATCCGTATTGAATTCCATTTGCCACCTCACGGCCCAGCTCTGCAACCTATCTATGTCCCTCTGCAAACTGTAACATCCATCCTCGCTGTCTACAACTCCCCCCACTTTGGTATCGTCAGCAAATTTACTAATCCAACCCTCTACACCCTCATCTAGGTCATTTATAAAAATGACAAACAGCAGTGGCCCCAAAACAGATCCTTGAGGTACACCACTTGTAACTGCACTCCAGGTTGAATATTTCCCATCAACCACCACCCTCTGTCTTCTATCAGCTAGCCAATTCCTAATCCAAACTGCTAAATCACCTTCAAAGATGATTTGAAGATGGATATCACCAATTTGATCCACACTGGCTGTTTAGACAGGCAGGTGCCTGACTGTGGTGGGTGGGAAGATCCGCTCATTGGGGTTGCAGTCTGGAACTATGGACAGTGATGATGCTGAAGTCTCAATGTTCTTTCCATCACCCAGCTGACCAGGAGCCCCTCCTTCTCTTACCCCCTGCCATTGGAGCGTGCTGCCAAAAATTACAGGGTGGTTGTGAGATAGAACTGTTGTGGGTGCATATGTGGAAAAGTGTTTTCAGTCATTCTTGGAGCAGCAGGTCGGTGGGTAACAGGAGGTTCATTCGGATGTAATGTTGCAGCAACAGGAAGCAAACTATTGCAGCTGTTTCTCTAGTGACAGTTAGACAGATAACAATGTCTGAACAACCCATTCTTGTTCTCCAATCCTAACCCCCATCTCCCAGACTCCAGCACTCCAATACATTACCATATCCAGATTCCAGCCACTGACTTCCTGCTTTGAGTCATTACTTCTTATGAATTTTTAATCTTAAAACAATTTAAAATTAAATCCCAGATGGAGCCAATTAGCTCAAAAATGTTAACGATGTTCTGATGGTCTGCCATCTCTGACCGGGGGGAGGTCACAGTAAAAAGTCTCATAACACCAGGTTAAAGTCCAACCAGTTTATTTGATAGTAAACTCACAAGCTTTCAGAAACGGTGTTCCTTCGTCAGGTGTGTGGAAGATTCTGATCAGAGGGGCATATAAATCACACACAGTTTACAGATTACTGATTAGATGGGAGTCTTTATGGCTAAGCTGCGATTCAATTCTTAAAGATGCAGACAATAGCAGGTTAGCTGCACATTCCAATCAGTATTCTGTAAACTGTGTGTGACTTTACGTGCCTTTCTCTGATCAGAACCTTCCACAAACCTGACAAAAGAACACCATTTCCAAAAGCTTGTGGGATTACTGTCAAATAAACCTGTTGGATTTTAACCTGGTGTTGTGAGACTCCTTACCGTGTTTACCCCAGTCCAACGCCGGCATCTTACATCGGGGGGAGGTGCCAGAGGACTGGTGAACAGCTAATGTAGTTCATTATTTAAGAAGAGTTGTAGAGATAAACCAGAGAATCACAGAGCAGTGAATCTCAGAGTAGGGGTAGAGAAATTATTGGAGAAATATCTGAAGGGGAGCATCTATCTCCATTTGGAGAAGTAATGTTTGATCAGGGACAGTCAGCGTGGCTTTGTCAGAGGGAGGTCATGCTGAATAGGTTTGATTGAATTTTTTTGAGGAGGTGACCAGGTATGTAGATAAGAACGCGATAGAAAGTGATCTGGGAGGATGCAGTACAAGTTTGCGGCAGACTGAAAAGATTGAGTATGTAGATATTAAGGAAGCAGATGTGTTAGAACTTTTAAATGCTATCAAGATAGACAAGTCTCCGGGACCAGATGGGATGCACCCCAGGTTATTGTGGGAGGTGAGGGATGTCATTGCAGAGCCCCTGGCAATGATCTTTGCGTCGTGGATGGAGACGGGAGAGGTTCCGGAGGATTGGAGGATTGCGGATGTGGTCCATGTTTTCAAGAAAGGGAACAGGGATAGTCCTGGAAATTACCGACCAGTGAGTCTGACCTCGGTGGTTGGTAAGCTGATGGAGAGGCTTCTGAGGGACAAGATTTACGAGCATTTGGAGAAGTTTAGGTTGATTAGAAATAGTCAGCATGGTTTTGTAAAAGGCAGGTCGTGCCTTACGAGCTTAATTGAGTTCTTCGAAAACGTGACTGAACACATTGACGAAGGAAGAGCAGTGGACGTGGTGTACATGGACTTCAGCAAGGCATTTGACAAGGTCCCACATGCAAGACTTCTTGAGAAGGTGAGAGGCATGGGATCCAAGGGGCTTTGGCCTTGTGGATCCAGAACTGGCTTGCCTGCAGAAGGCAGAGAGTAGTTGTGGATGGGTCTTTTTCTGCATGGAGGTCAGTAACCAGTGGAGTGCCCCAGGGATCTGTCCTTGCTGTTTGTCACTTTCATAAATGACCTGGATGAGGAAGTGGAGGGATGGGTGAGTAAGTTCACCGATGACACGAAGGTCGGTGGTGTTGTGGATGGTCTGGAGGGATGTCAGAAGTTGCAGCATGACATCGACAGGATGCAAGACTGGGCGGAGAAGTGGCAGATGGACTTCAACGCGGATAAATGTGTTGTGGTCCATTTTGGCAGATCCAACGGGATGAATGAGTACACTATCAAAGGTAGGAGTCTTAGCTGTGTGGAAGAGCAGAGGGATCTTGGGGTCCGGGTCCATAAGACTCTCAAATCGGCCTCCCAGGTGGAGGATGTGGTTAAGAAAGCTTACGGTGTACTGGCCTTCATTCATCGAGGGATTGAGTTCAGGAGTCAGGAGGTAATGCTGCAGCTTTATAGGACCCTTGTCAGACCACACTTGGAGTACTGTGCGCAGTTCTGGTCGCCTCACTATAGGAAGGACGTGGAAGCTATTGAAAGGGTGCAGAGGAGATTTACAAGGATGTTGCCTGGATTGGGAGGCATGCCTTATGAAGACAGGTTGAGGGAGCTGGGACTGTTCTCCCTGGAGAGACGAAGGTTGAGAGGCGACCTGATAGAGGTTTACAAGATGTTGAGAGGAATAGATAGGGTGGACTCTCAGAGACTATTTCCCAGGGCTGAAATGGTCGCGACGAGAGGGCACAGATTTAAGGTGCAGGGAAGCAAGTACAGAGGGGATGCTAGGGGAAAGTTTTTCACGCAGAGGGTGGTGAGTGAATGGAATCGGCTGCCGTCGGTGGTGGTCGAGGTGAACTCGCTGGGGTCTTTTAAAAGACTTCTGGATGAGTATATGGGATCCAATGGGATTGGGGTTATAGATAGGTCTATGGCTGGGTAGGTTTTGATGTGTTCGGCACAACTTGTGGGCCGAAGGGCCTGTTTGTGCTGTAGTGTTCTATGTTCTAAGTACAGATGTTGGGTAAGTTTTTCACTCAGAAGGTGGTGAGTGAAAGGAATCGGCTGCCATCAGTGGTGGTAGAGGTGAACTCGCTGGGGTCTTTTAAGAGATTTCTGGATGAGTATATAGGATTAAATGGGATTGGGAGATTATAGTTTTATGGCCTGGTAAGTATAGATATGATCGGCACAACTTGTGGGCCGAAGGGCCTGTTTGTGCTGTAGTGTTCTGTGTTCTATGTTCTATGTTAAGTGCAGGACAGATATTTGCTTATGAAAAGGAAGGACAGGAAAGGCAGAATTCAGGAACTATAGAAGACCAGGGAAATTGTTAGTCTAGTCAAAAAGACAAAGGATGCATATATGAGGTCTAAGCAATTAAAAACAGATGAAGTATTTGAAGAAAACAGGGAAAGAACAGCTCAAACACGCAGTTAGTGGGGGCAAAAAGGGTCACAAAATGTCCTTGGCAGAATATTTGGATTAAAGAGAATCCCAAGGCATTTTATACATATATTAGGAACAAGAGGGAGCTGGAGAAAGAGTTAGTCCACACAAAGAGAATGGAGCGGAATTATAGAACCAAAGGAAGTGAGTGAGATCCTCATTGAGTATTTATAAAGGAAAGGGGCACGTCAATTGATAACATCTTGAGGAGTGTGTAAACTTTAGCATACATCATCATTACGAGGGAGGGAGCATCAGGTGAATTAAAAAGCATTAAGATAGACAAATCCCCAGGGCCAAATGGCATCTATCCCAGATTACTGAGGGAGACAAGAGGTGAAATTGCTGGGCCTCTAACAGAAATTTTTGTTTCTTTGTTCGCCCCTGCTGAGGTACCAGAGGATGGGAGGATAATCAAAGCAGTCCAGTAGGGTAACAAGGTTAACCTGGGTAATTATAGACCAGTGAACTTGACACCAGTGACAGTAAAACTGTTGAAGAAGATTCTTCGGAATAGGATCTATACACAATTGGATCTGGATGGTCTTGTTAGTGACGAGACAGCACAGGATACAGGATGTCATGTCTCACTAATGTAATTGAGTTTTTTGAGGGAGTGACAAAAATGATTAGTGAGGGAAGGGCTGTGGATATTGTCTACATGGACTTTAGTAAAACATTTGACAAGATCCCTCATGGCAGGCTGTTGCAAAAGATGAAATCTCACAGGATCAGTAGTGAACTAGCTAGACAGATTCAGAACTGGCTTGGCCATAGAAGACAGAGGGCAGTAGTGGAAGGGTGTTTTTCTGAATGGAGATCTATCTGTAACCAGTGATGTTCAGCAGGGATCAACGCTGGGACCTCTGCTGTTTGTAACATATGTATAAATGACTTGGAAGAAAATGTAGCTGGTTTGATTAGCAAGTTTGCAGATGGTACTAAGATTGCTGGAGTCACAGATAGTGATGAAGATTGTCAGAGAATAAGGCAGGATATAGATAGGCTGGAAAATTGAGCTGAGAGACAGGAGATGGAATTTAATCTGGACAAATGAAAGGTAATGCATTTTGGTAGATCCAATTCAGGTGGGAGCTACAAAATAAGTGGCAGAACCATCAGGAGTGTGGACATACAGAGAGATCTGGGAGAATGGGTCCACAGATCCTTAACAATGGCAACACAGGTGGAAAAGGTGGTGAAGAAGATATATGACATGCCTGCCTTCATCAGACGGGGCTTTGAGTTATAAAAGATGGCAAATTTTGTTACAATTATATAATATGTTGGTTAGCCACATTTGAAATGCTGTGTCCAATTCTGGTCACCACATTACCAGAAGGATATTGGAGGCTTTGGAGAGAGTACAGAAAAGGTTTACCAAGACGTTGCCTGATATGGAAGAACATAGAACATAGAACATAGAACAATACAGCACAGAACAGGCCCTTCGGCCTTCGATGTTGTGCCGACCAAAATAAAAAGCATGCCCCTCCTAACTAAACCATTCCCTTCTCATCCATATACTTATCAACTAACCTCTTAAACGCCACCAAACTTGGCGCATCTACAACAGCTGCAGGCAGGGCATTCCACTCCCTAATCACTCTTTGAGTAAGAACCTACCTCTGATATCCGTCCTATAACTCATACCCCTTAATTTAAAGTTGTGTCCCCTCGTGCTAGCTTTCTCCATCCTAGGAAAAAGGCTATCACTGTCCACCCTATCCAAACCTCTAATTATCTTATATGTTTCAATAAGATCCCCCCTTAGCCGCCTCCTTTCTAACGAAAACAACCTCAAATCCTTCAACCTCTCTTCATAGACCTGCCCTCCATACCAGGCAACATCCTAGTAAACCTCCTCTGTACCCTCTCCAATGCCTCCACATCTTTCTTATAATGTGGCGACCAGAACTGCACACAATACTCCAAGTGCGGCCGCACTAGAGTTTTGTACAGCTGCAACATGATGCTGCGGCTCCTAAATTCAATCCCCCTACCAATAAAAGCTAAGACTCCATAAGCCTTCTTAACAACTTTATCCACTTGACTGCCTACTTTCAGGGATCTATTGACACATACACCAAGATCCTTCTGTTCCTCAACACTATTAAGAGCCCTACCATTAGCCCTATACTCTACACATTTATTGTTCCTGCCAAAGTGCATTACCTCACACTTTTCCACATTAAACTCCATTTGCCACCTCTCGGCCCAGCTCTGCAACTTGTCCAAGTCACTCTGTAAACTAAAACACCCCTCTTCACTATCTACCACACCACCAACTTTAGTATCATCTGCAAATTTACTGATCCATCCCTCAATACCCTCATCCAGATCATTTATAAAATTACAAACAGCAGGGGCCCCAAAACAGACCCCTGAGGCACACCACTCGTCACCGAACTCCACGATGAAAATCTCCCAGGTATTAGCTATGAGGAGAGATTGAATGAACTGGGATTGTTCTCCCTGGAAAGATCGAGGCTGATTTGATTTGATTTATTACTGTCACATGTATTACTTGCATGCTTTATAGATAAAGCATACTGTTCATAGAGAGTATAGTGTTGCATTCATAGCTAGGGTGTAGAGAAAGATCAACTTAATGTGGGGTAGGTCCATTCAAAAGTCTGACAGCAGCAGGGAAGAAGCTGTTCTTGAGTCAGTCGGTACGTGACCTCAGATGTTTGTATCTTTTTCCTGACGGAAGAAGGTGGAAGAGAGAATGTCCAGGATAAGTGGAGTCCTTAATTATGCTGGCTGCTTTGTCAAGGCATTAGGAAGTGTGGACAGAGTCAATGGATGGGAAGCTGGTTTGTGTGATGGATTGGGCTACATTCACAACCTTTTGTAGTTCCTTGCGGTCTTGGGCAGAACAGGAGCCCATACTAAGCTGTGATACAACCAGAAAGAATGCTTTCTATGGGTCCTCTGTGAAAGTTGATGAGACTCGTAGCTGACATGCAAAAGAACATAAGAATATAAGAAATAGGAGCAGGAGTCGGCCATCCAGCCCCTCGAGCCTGCCCCACCATTCAATAAGATCATGGCTGATTTGAAGTTGATCAGTTCCACTTTCCCGCTTTCTCCCCATAACCCTTAATTCCCTTGTCTATCAGAAACTTATCTACCCGTGACTTAAATATATTCAATGAGGAAGCCTCCGCCACTTCAATGGACAGAGAATTCCAGAGATTCACCATCCTTTGAGTGAAGAAGTTCCTCCTCAACTCTGTTCTAAATTGACCCCCCCCCCTCTATTTTGAGGCTGTGCCCACTAGTTCTGCTATCCTTTCTAAGTGGGAAGAATCTCTCTACCTCTACCATGTTCTATGTTCTATGTTCTACCCTATCTAGCCCCTTCATTATCTTGTAAGTCTCTATAAGATTCCCCCCTCAGCCTTCTAAACTCTAACGAGTAGAAGACAGAGGGTGGTGGTTGATGGGAGATATTCATCGTGGAGTTCGGTGACGAGTGGTGTGCCTCAGGGGTCTGTTTTGGGGCCCCTGCTGTTTGTAATTTTTATAAATGATCTGGATGAGGGTATTGAGGGATGGATCAGTAAATTTGCAGATGATACTAAAGTTGGTGGTGTGGTAGATAGTGAAGAGGGGTGTTTTAGTTTACAGAGTGACTTGGACAAGTTGCAGAGCTGGGCCGAGAGGTGGCAAATGGAGTTTAATGTGGATAAGTGTGAGGTAATGCACTTTGGCAGGAACAATAAATGTGTAGAGTATAGGGCTAATGGTAGGGCTCTTAATAGTGTTGAGGAACAGAGGATCTTGGTGTATGTGTCAATAGATCCCTGAAAGTAGGCAGTCAAGTGGATAAAGTTGTTAAGAAGGCATATGGAGTCTTAGCTTTTATTGGTAGGGGGATTGAATTTAGGAGCCGCAGCATCATGTTGCAGCTGTACAAAACTCTAGTGCGGCCGCACTTGGAGTATTGTGTGCAGTTCTGGTCGCCACATTATAAGAAAGATGTGGAGGCATTGGAGAGGGTACAGAGGAGGTTTACCAGGATGTTGCCTGGTATGGAGGGCAGGTCCTATGAAGAGAGGTTGAAGGATTTGAGGTTGTTTTCGTTAGAAAGGAGGCGGCTAAGAGGGGATCTTATTGAAGCATATAAGATGATTAGAGGTTTAGATAGGGTGGACAGTGATAGCCTTTTTCCTAGGATGGAGAAAGCTAGCACGAGGGGACACAGCTTTAAATTAAGGGGTATGAGTTATAGGACGGATATCAGAGGTAGGTTCTTTACTCAAAGAGTGATTAGGGAGTGGAATGCCCTGCCTGCAGCTGTTGTAGATGCGCCAAGTTTGGTGGCGTTTAAGAGGTTAGTTGATAAGTATATGGAAGAGAAGGGAATGGTTTAGTTAGGAGGGGCATTGCTTTTTATTTTGGTCGGCACAACATCGAAGGCCGAAGGGCCTGTTCTGTGCTGTATTGTTCTATGTTCTATGAGTACAGGCCCAGTCTATTCAATCTCTCTTCATAAGCTAACCTCCTCATCTCCGGTATCAGCCTGGTGAACCTTCTCTGCACTCCCTCCAAGGCCAATATATCCTTTCACAAATGTGACGACCAAAACTGCAATGGCGACCCCAGATACAGGTTCATCCAGGATAGAGGATATGCTCTCATTGACCTCTTGCTCAAAAACAGGTGACCTGACAGAAGTTTATAAAATTGTGAGAGATATGGATAAGGTGAACTGTTGGAAGTTTTTTCCCCAGGGTGGAAATGACAATTACAAGGGGGCACAAGTTCAAGATAAGGGAGAAAAGGTTTAGTGGAGATGTGTGGGGTAGGTTTTTTTTTTATACAGAGGGTGCTGGGGACCTGGAATGCACTGCCAAGTGAGGCGAGGCTGAGGCAGTTACATTAACCACATATAAGACTTATCTCGATAGGCATATGAACAAACGGGGAATGGGGATAGAAGTGGTCAATTTAGATAGGTAAACATTATTGGTGCAGGTTTGGAGGGCCGAAGCGCCTTTTCCTGTGCTGTATTGTTCTTTGATCTTCAGTATCGTCGATGGAGTTTATATGGATTTCATCAAAGCCTTTGTCAAGGTGGGAGATTTGTGAAGAAGAAAATGAACATGGGATAGAAGATAATTTGATAAAGTAGATTCATTGTAGGTGGCAGAGAGTGATGACTGTTTTAGTGACTGGAAATCAGTGCCCAGTGGTATATCACAGGGATCTGTGTTGGGCCCCCATTTTTTTGTCATTTATATAAACAAAATTGATGACTATGTGTGTGATAGGATTACTAAGTTTGCAGATGACAAGAAGATTATCTGGGTGGTTAACAGTGAGGCCGAATGTCTTGAGCTACGGGAAGAAAATGGATGGAATGATCAAATGGACAGAGCCTGAACCCACTGGAGAGGCACGGGTATCCATCAGTCAGTGGGGAGATTGGCGCATGCGCACTGCCCCCACTCCCCATTCCCACCAGCTTTCCAATTACTTCCAAACCAATCTCCCACCCTCATTGCCGGCCTCTATAACCTCCCCGTTCCCTTATCTACCTTTATCCTCCCCCGCCATAGTCAACTGGACCCCCTTCCACGGCCAGCCCGATTACCCTCTCCTATATCCAGCCCTGAGTGGGTCCCACCCACCACCATCGATTGGTCCTCCTCCAAGGACCCCCTCAGGTCCTGCCCCCTTGGCACTGGTCAGTGTCTGGTATGCACAAGGGGCACTGCCCTACCTCCAACCTTCTGCAGGGGTCTCAGTAGCCTCTGTCTAGTGGAGTGGGGTGATCAACCCTGTTGATGGGACCAGTGTTAATCACCACTGGTGAGGGACGAGGGGGTGGAGATGCTAGGGGGCCCAGAGAATACCATGCAGGGCTTGCTAATCACACAGAAATGTGAATTTCAGTGTGGCAATCAGCCTTGCACTGACTTCCGACATGAGGTTGATTATATTCAAAATAGCCAGGGAAAGTCACAGGCTGCCCCGATATCTCCCAGCCCCACTCAGGCAGTACAGCATGCTGGGAGGATCGCTCCCCCTACACTCACGCACACACACATTGTGGCAACTTAAAGTTTCCATGCAGGTTTGATGCAAGGAGGTCTCTTTAACTAGCACACAGCCTTGCCAATGGATTTAAAAGGGCCATATGCCTAAACAAATTGCCTGCACACTCCAAAATAAAACAATAATGTTCTCTGCTCTGGTCCAGAAGGGGTGAGCATGGCCCAGATTAAACTATAGAGGAGATTTCATTTTAACATTTGTACATGTTCAGTAGACAAGTTCTATCCAATCAAAACAGAAAGAAATCCCAATCAAAACAGCTCAGAGAGTTAAGGTTGGAGAACAAAGAGGATTTTGTGTCTGGAATACAGTCGGAAGAGAGACCATCCCACTGGTGATGTCATTAATAATTATCCTGCCCTTAATATGGACTTCACAACATCATTGTGAAACATAAAACTGTCAGTAAACACAAACTGTCCCTCAGGGGAATTCAGAGCTTCAAATCCCCAGAGTTTACTGGCCAGACTGTAAATGGATTTGTTGAGCAGGAGAATATATCCCTAAAAATAACCCATCAGCAGATTGTGAAATTAAAGAAATTTGAACTGAGTTATGGCAAAGGAGAAACATTGGGCTGAATGTGTGCTACATTGTGTAGCAGCTCAGAGACACACACACAACATCCCTCCCTCTGCCCAGGATACTAATACTGGATTGCCTCCTAGTGTCCCACATTGCAGGAAGGAGATGTTGGAGTGAGATAAGGTTCAGGAGCCTTTCAGCTCTTCTCAGACGGGTTGTCAGTGAAGATTCTGGATTGTTGATGGGGTGTGTGAGTTATCAGTATCTCCAGGTTGGACAGAGAGTAGGGGGGGGTCTAACTCCAACCTGGGAACAATGATGTCTCAGGACTTTCAGCTGATGTCCATCTCTGCAGAAAGTGTAGTCATCCAGCGCAATCTTCCCAAAGCCTGAGAATGGAAGTGTTCCTCACCCATCTGTTTGTAATTTTTATAAATGATCTGGATGAGGGTATTGAGGGATGGATCAGTAAATTTGCAGATGACACTAAAGTCGGTGGAGTGGTAGATAGTGAAGAGGGGTGTTATAGTTTACAGAGTGACTTGGACAAGTTGCAGAGCTGGGCCGAGAGGTGGCAAATGGAGTTTAATGTGGAAAAGTGTGAGGTAATGCACTTTGGCAGGAACAATAAATGTGTAGAGTATAGGGCTAATGGTAGGGCTCTTAATAGTGTTGAGGAACAGAAGGATCTTGGTGTATGTGTCAATAGATCCCTGAAAGTAGGCAGTCAAGTGGATAAAGTTGTTAAGAAGGCATATGGAGTCTTAGCTTTTATTGGTAGGGGGATTGAATTTAGGAGCCGCAGCATCATGTTGCAACTGTACAAAACTCTAGTGCGGCCGCACTTGGAGTATTGTGTGCAGTTCTGGTCCCCACATTATAAGAAAGATGTGGAGGCATTGGAGAGGGTACAGAGGAGGTTTACCAGGATGTTGCCTGGTATGGAGGGCAGGTCCTATGAAGAGAGGTTGAAGGATTTGAGGTTGTTTTCGTTAGAAAGGAGGCGGCTAAGAGGGGATCTTATTGAAGCATATAAGATGATTAGAGGTTTAGATAGGGTGGACAGTGATAGCCTTTTTCCTAGGATGGAGAAAGCTAGCACGAGGGGACACAGCTTTAAATTAAGGGGTATGAGTTATAGGACGGATATCAGAGGTAGGTTCTTTACTCAAAGAGTGATTAGGGAGTGGAATGCCCTGCCTGCAGCTGTTGTAGATGCGCCAAGTTTGGTGGCGTTTAAGAGGTTAATTGATAAGTATATGGAAGAGAAGGGAATGGTTTAGTTTGGAGGGGCATTGCTTTTTATTTTGGTCGGCACAACATCGAAGGCCGAAGGGCCTGTTCTGTGCTGTAATGTTCTATGTTCTATCTATCAGGTAACCTGGGCACTGCAATCTTCCCACGTTCGGCCAACTTCTCTGATAGCTGGATGCATTGTGCTGGTGGGGGTGTCATCAGCCCAGCATTTATTGCCCATCCCTAATTATCCCTTGGGAAGCTGATGGTGTGCTGCCTTCTTGAAAAGCTGCAGTCCATGAGGTAGGTACACCCTCGGTGCTATTAGAAAGGGAGTTCCAGGATTTTGAACCAGTGACGCTGAAGGAACAGTGATATATTTCCAAGTCAGGGTGTTGAGTGACTTGGAGGGAACCTCTAAGTGGTGGTGTTTCCAATGCTCTGCTCCCCTTGTCCTGCTAGATGTCAGTGCTCGTGAGTTAGTCTGTCTGAAAGTTCTGTCTAAGGAGTCTTGGTAAGTTGCTACAGTGCATCTTGCAGATGGTACACACAGCAGTCGCTGTGCATCAATGGTGGAGAGGGTGCTGATCTCCATCCACCACACCATTTGTCTTGAATGATGTTGGATTTCTTGATTGTTGGAGCTGCACTCACCCAGGGTAGTGCACAGTATTCCATCACACTCCTGACACTAGCTGATGGACAAACCTTGGGGATCAGGAGGTGAGTTACTCACTAAGGTAAAAACAAAATACTGCAGCTGCTGGAATCTGAAACAAAAAGAGAAAAATGTGGAAAAATCTCAGCAGGTCTGACCGTGTCTGTGGAGGGAGATACAGGCCAACATTTCAAATTTGGATGACTTTCCAGGGTTTTCCATTTTTGTTGTGGTGAGTTACTCAATACTGACTTACTCAAGCTTCTGACTTACACTGAGAACCACAGTATCTATGTGCCTGATCCAGTTCAGGTTCTAATCTACTGTAACCCCCAGAAGTTTCCAAAGGGTTTTGATCTATCCCTTCATTCCGCAAACAACAATGTTTCTGAGGTTGACCTTCAGGCCTGTTGTATATTTTTCTGGTACATCCACACTTCCCAGAATAGATAGACTCACAGGAAATGTGGTGTCAATAAGGTTGAAAGAGTGCAGAGAAGGTTCACGAGGATGTTGCCGGGACTTGAGAAGCTGAGTTACAGAGAGAGAGATTGAATAGGTTAGGACTTTATTCCCTGGAGTGTAGAAGATTGAGGGGAGATTTGATAGAGGTGTATAAGATTTTGATGGGTATAGATAGAGTGAATGCAAACAGGCTTTTTCCACTGAGGCTAGGGGAGAAAAAAAGGACATGGGTTAAGGGTGAAAGGAAAAAAGTTTAAAGAGAATATCAGAACATAGAACATTACAGCGCAGAACAGGCCCTTCGGCCTTCGATGTTGCGCCGACCAATTAGGAAAAAGCAATGACCCTCTAACCTGAACCATTCCCTTTTCATCCATAAACTTATCTACTAACCTCTTAAACGCCACCAAACTTGGCGCATCTACAACTGCAGCAGGCAGGGCATTCCATACCCTTACCACCCTCTGGGTAAAGAACCTACCTCTGACATCCGTCCTATAACTACCACCCCTTAATTTAAAGCTATGTCCCCTCGTGCTAGCTTTCTCCATCCTAGGAAAAAGGCTATCACTGTCCACCCTATCTAAACCTCTAATCATCTTATATGTTTCAATAAGGTCTCCTCTTAGCCGCCTTCTTTCTAACGAAAACAACCTCAAATCCCTCAGCCTCTCTTCATAAGACCTGCCCTCCATACCAGGCAACATCCTGGTAAACCTCCTCTGTACCCTCTCCAATGCCTCCACATCTTTCTTATAATGTGGGGACCAGAACTGCACACAATACTCCAAGTGCGGCCGCACTAGAGTTTTGTACAGTTGCAACATGACGTTGCGGCTCCGAAATTCAATCCCCCTACCAATAAAAGCTAAGACTCCATATGCCTTCTTAACAACCTTATCGACTTGATTGCCAACTTTCAGGGATCTATGTACATATACACCAAGATCCCTCTGTTCTTCAACAATATTAAGAGTCCTATCATTAGCCCTATACTCTACACATTTGTTATTCCTGCCAAAGTGAATTACCTCACACTTTTCCACATTAAACTCCATTTGCCACCTCTCGGCCCAGCTCTGCAACTTGTCCAAGTCTCTCTGCAAACTATAACACCCCTCTTCACTATCTACCACTCCACCGACTTTAGTGTCATCTGCAAATTTACTAATCCATCCTTCAATACCCTCATCCAGATCATTTATAAAAATTACAAACAGCAGGGGCCCCAAAACAGATCCCTGAGGTACACCACTTGTAACCGAACTCCACTATGAATAACTTCCATCAACCACCACCCTCTGTCTTCTATCTGCTAGCCAATTCCTAATCCAATTAGCTAAATCACCCTTAATCCCATACATCTGCATTTTCTGCAGAAGCCTTCCATGGGCCACCTTATCGAACACCTTACTAAAGTCCATATATACCACATCAACTGCCTTACCCCCATCCACCTCTTTGGTCACTTTTTCAAAAAACTCAATAAGGTTAGTAAGGCACGACCTACCCTTCACAAAACCATGCTGACTATAGAACATAGAACATAGAACATTACAGCACAGAACAGGCCCTTCGGCCTTCGATGTTGCGCCGACCAATATAAAAAGCAATGCCCCTCCAAACTAAACCAATCCCTTCTCTTCCATAGACTATCCCCAATCAATTCATTTCTCTCTAAATAACTATAAATCCTATCCCTAATAATTCTCTCCAATACTTTGCCCACAACAGAAGTAAGACTCGCCGGCCTCTAATTCCCCAGAAAGTCTCTATTCCCCTTCTTGAACAATGGGACCACATTCGCTATCCTCCAGTCTTCTGGCACTGGAATTTCACTGGAATTTATTATTAGAGGGGGCTTCTTCACACACACAGTGGTGGGAGTATGGAATGAGCTGCCAGGTAAAGTGGTAAATGTGGGGTCACTTTTAACATTTAAGAAAAACTTGGATGGGTTCATGTATGAGAGGGGTGTGGAGGGATAGGGTTCAAGTACAGGTCAGTGGGACTAGGCAAAAAATGGTTCACACAGACAAGAGCCAAAGGGCCTGTTTCTGAGCTGTAATGTTCTATGGTTCTAAATGAGATAGAATAGATTGCTTATTCCTGCTCACTGCCAGCTCCAGCTCTCTCTTGCACTGAATGAACAAATAGAGCGACAAAAGGATTGCTCTATTCTCCCGATGGGTTAACTGTAGAATTAGGAGAGTTTATTATTTCTCAGGAGTGACTCACACGCAGTGACTCACTGCCAAACAGATACAGGTGAGGAGATAGTTACAATCAGATGGGTTGACCAGGTTTTAGTTTGATTAGTTAAGGAAGGGATTTAACCAGAGTTTGTTGCTTCATTTATTCATAGTTGATAAAAGCAACCAGCTGGGGCCGGAGTTTGTGGTTAAAGTGCAATTCTCCACAAAGCCAGTGAAATTCCAGCGAGACAAAAATGCAGAATCCTGCTCCCACTAATGAGTTTATACATGGATTCGCATGGAATTCCCCTGCTCCCTGCTTCCCCTGAACTGAGCCGGGGATAAGAGAATGCCAGGATGATAGTACATGACCCTATAGGGGCTGATCGCTGAGTAACTATGACAGCTACCTTCCTCATCATGAAGATTTTTGAAAGGCTCCTTGTCTTCAGCCTTGGAAGATCTCAATGAGCTGTCTCACTGATGAATCAGGGAAGGTGGTTCAGGTTAATATTTAAAGATTAGCAGCCAAATGATTCCACACTGAGCAATCTCAATCCATCAGAATTTCATACTGCTGTCCTTTTCACGTGAACAAACTAAATAAGGATTGAATCTCGAACAATGCCGCACTCCTTCAGCAATGCACTGAACTCTTATCTTACATAAAATCCTTGTAAACCATCCAGGGTTTGGAATCCACAACCTGATCAGGCAGAATGTTACCAATACAGCTGAGAATATTTACAGAATGGAGAGGAGACCAGGGGACCAGGGGAAGATCTGAGAGCAGAGACCAGGGGACAAAAAGAATTAATACTAAAGATCTGAGTGTTTCTAATTCAATTCTAATCAATGAAATATTTCAGAAAAAAGAAAGTGTTTTCATTTATATCGCTGCTTCTTAATTTCGATGTAGAGGTGCCGGCGTTGGACTGGGGTAAACTCAGTAAGAGGTCTGACAACACCAATTTTAAGTCCAACCAATTTATTTGATAGTAAACTTGCAAGCTTTCAGCCTTTGTGCCTTCGCCTGACAAAGGCTACAAAGGTCTTAATCTTGATACAAACAAAATGCCTCTGAATTATTATTTCTTTATTCATCCGTGGGATGTCCATCCCTTTGAGTATCTCATTCAGCTATTTCAGAGGACAGTTAAGAGTCAACCCAATTGTTGTGGGTTACACATAGGCCAGACCAGGTAAGGACAGCAGATTTCCTTCCCTAAAGGGCATTAGTGAGCGAGGTTTTTTTAAAAAAATTTCATAGTCAATTCATCATCATCATTAGACTTTTTATTCCAGATTTTTATTGAATTCAAATTTCTCCGTCTCCCATGGTGGGATTTGAACCCTGAACATTATCCTGGGTCTCTGGATTACTCATCCAGTGGCAATACCACTACCTGACTGCCTCGCATTACCGCGGGAGTGTATCACTGTTACATTCAGGAAAAATCGCTCAGCGTGATCCCACAAACAACAGTGAGTCCAGATAGGGTTTTAACGATTCAGGTTGGGGATTGGTGAAGACTCTGGGGGTTAGTTCCTTGTGCTTATCCTGATTATGTCAGGAGATCTTTTACATTCACTAAAAAGTAATTTATTGTCTCAGCCAAAAGGTGGCATTTCCAACAGTGCAGCACTCCCTCAGAGATACACTGGAATTTTAGCCTTCCTTCCAAGCTATAAGATATTCCAGTTAGGCTATAAGATATAAGTGCAGAAATAGGCCATTTGGCCCATCAAGCCTGCACCACCATTCAGTGAGATGATGATTGATCTGATATGATCGTCAACTCCAGTTTCCTGTCTTATCCCCATAATCCTGATTCTCTGATTGATAATCAGTCTTTCACAGCCTTGAACATACTTAACAACTCAGTCTCTGTGATAAAGAATTCCACAGATTCCCTCCCCTCAGAGAAGATATTTCTCCTCATCTTGATCTTAAATAGTCAATCCCTAACTCTGAGATTCTGCCCTCTGGTCCTAGACAAGGGCAAACATCCTCTCAGCAGTGATCCTGTCAAGGCCCCCTGAGATTCAGACCCGGGGAGGGGGGAGGGGGGGGTTGGTGAGGGTGAGGGACCCAGTGAGTCTCGGCTAATCCCTGAAATGACTGAGTGAGGATACCTTTCACACAGCTTTGCACTGCAGCTGAATCATCCTCATTTCTTTTCTGTGTATCTTCGAGCTGTTCTTTCCTTTGGGGAGTGTTGGAAAGAGTCTCCAGCTGATTATCAGCCCAATGAGCCACATTGTCAACATTCCTTCCTTGGACATCAATTCCTGCTGTGGTATTTGAACCTGGAGCTTCTGGTCCAGAGGTGTTGGGGGGGCAGGGCTGGTTACTCACTGTGTCACAGGACTTTTAACCCCTCACTGAGTTGTGAAATACCCACATGAAACTGACAGTTTCTCGCTTGTTCATTTCCTGCAGCCACTATTTCTCCATCGCAGGAAGTGCATCTGGGGAGGATTTGCTGAATGAGCAAGCTGTGCTTTCAAACCAATCATTACATAACTACAGTGTTCCCTAACTCATCAAATAAAATCAACATCATAAAATCATACAACCACATTAGGCTGAAATTAAATTAGATACCTAGATACATGAGCAGACTGGAGATGGAGGGATACAAAAGAATGTTCTAGTTGAAGATCAAGAGCCTGAGCACGTTCCTGGGAATTAATAGATTCCTATCGGCCGTCCAACAAATTTTAAGGCTCACCTGTCTCTTACATTGGAGCTATTGGGGATCTTCCATTAATGTCTGTATAGTCTGTTGTTTATTGATGTCTCCTTTTTACATCCACAGGTAATTCAGTCCTCCTTGTTGGTCAACAAGGGGCGTACACACGGTGGGTCATGCGAGGGTTGCTCTAGGTTGTTACTTTGAGAGTTGCCTAGTGCTTCACGTCGTTAGTGTATGCTTAAACTGGACCAACTGATGGGCAACACAACAGCTCAGTGACTATCGCTGTTTGCTGTGCAGTTACAGGCACCTGGGTCAGATCTCTGGCTTGAGTCGGTGTCTGTGGGAGTTTGCACATTCTCCCCGTGGGTTTTCTCCGGATACTCTGGTTTCCTCCCATACCCCAAAAACGTGCTTTTTAGGCTAATTGGTGTCAATAAATTGTCCCTGAATTGGATCTCCCTTAAGCTGGTGCACATATAATTCCCTAAATTTGCACCCCCTTCATTGTGGAGTCCACTAGAGGTGGACAAAAGTCGTAGGTAGAAGAAAGACTTGAATAAGGCACTCGCTGAATGTTAAAATGGGCAGCACGGGCTTGTAGGGCCGAAGGGCTTGTTCTTTGTTCTTTCTTCAAATTGGATCAACTCCTTGATTCAATCTCTCCTAAACCTTTACTGTTCTGAGGGTTCTTCAATCTCTCTGAATAACTGAGTTCCCTCATCCCTGATCCATTCTAATAAACCTCTTTCAAAGATTTCTTCAAAGGTGTGACATCTTCTGTTGCACAGAACAGAACACAGGATTCCAGCTTACCTTGTTTGCTTGGGGCTATATGCAGCTATTTATAAACTCCAGGATCCTGTACGCCTTTGTAACAACATCATCAACTTGTGTATTTGTGTATGTAAACTCCCCAAGTGTTCCTGTTCCTGCACCCACAATGGAATTGTAATATTCCGATTACATTGTCACGTGATCCTCAATGAGATTGATAACGTTTTAAAAAAAGATTGGTTTTCTAAAATCTATGGAATTAACCAAAGGAAAAAAATTTCATGTTAAGACTTTTACTTTAATAAACCAACTAAAATCAACATAGATCAAATGTTAATTCCTCAGGGATGAATGTTCGGACTTCTGCTGTTTGTAATATATACAAATGATTTGGAGGAAAATTGCAAGGTGATGCATTTCGGGAGAAAGAATGTAGGGGGGAGATATATGATAAAGGGTAGACCTATTATGAGTATAGAAATGCAGAGGGACCTGGGGGTGCAGGTGAACAAGTCTCTGAAGGTGGCAGAGCAAGTGGAGAAGGTTGTGAAGAAAGCATATAGTATGTTAGCCTTTATAGGAAGGTGTATAGAGTACAAGAGCTGGCCTTTAATGTTGCAGTTGTATAAAACGCTGGTTTGACCTCATTTGGAATACTGCGTCCAGTTCTGGTCGCCTTACTACCAGAAGGATGTGGAGACTCTGGAGAGAGTGCAGAAGAAGTTTACCAGGATGCTGCCTGGTATGGAAGGTCTGAGTTATGAGGAGAGGTTAAGCAAATTGTGACTGTTTTTCTTAAAAAGATGTAGACTTAGAGGAGATCTGATAGAGGTGTACAAGATTATGAGGGGTATAGATAGAGTAAACAGGGTTAAGCTTTTTCCTAGGATGGACTCAAATAGCACAAGGGGTCACAGGCTTAGAGTGAGGGGTGTAAGATATAATTTGGATGCTAGAGGGAGTTTTTTCACACAGAAGGTGGTGTGGATATGTAATGCACTGCCAAGTAAAGTGGAGGCAGGCACTCTGGAATTATTTAAGAGATACTTAGATGGGCACATGAACAGAATGGGAATGGAGGGGTATAGAAAACTGATTTAAAATAGGGATCATGAGCCTTGGGAGTTCCTGGGAAGTATGTAAATAGATGATGATATTGATGTACTTGTTTTTATCCTACAGGTGCTTTGGTCCACCTTGTTGTCTAACGAGGGGCATACACGCGATGGGTCGTGAGAGGGCTGCTCTTGGATTTTTTTTTCGAGAGTATCCCAGTGCTTCACGTCGTTAGTGTACGCTTGACCTGGACCATTTGATGGGCAACACAACAGCTCAGTGACTATCGCTTTGCTGTGCAGATACATGGATTTGGGCCTGTGTCTGTGGGAGTTTGCGCATTCTCCCCGTGCTTGCGTGGGTTTTCTCCGGGAGCTCCGGTTTCCTCCCACATCCCAAAGATGTGCTCTTAGGCTAATTGGCAAAATAAATTCTCCCTAAATTGTCTCACAAATTTGGTTCCAATCCATAAATCTATAAACATGGACAGTGATCACGGGTAGAGGTGGGAACATCGGGGTGGCGGTGCAGACTCGTTGAGCCAAAGGGTCTGTTTTCCCTGCTGTTTTGTTCTTTGTTCTTTGTAACTGAATTGATTAGTAAGTTTGCAGATGACACAAAGGTTGGTGGATTTGCAGATAGCAATGAGGACCATTAGAGAATACAGCAAAATATAGGTTGGTTGGAGACTTGGACAGAGAGATGGCAGATGGAGTTTAATCCAGACAAATATGAGTTAATGCATTTTGGAAGGTCTATTACAGATTGGAAATAGAGAGTAAATGACAGAATCCTTCTGAGTATTGATAGGCAAAGGGATACGGGTGTACAAATACACAGGTTACTGAGAGTGGCAATATAGGTGGAGAAGGTGGTCAAGGCAGCGTACGGCCTGCTTACCTTCATCAGCCGGGGCATTGAGTTTAAAAATTGGCAAGTCACGTTGATACTTTATAGAACCTTAGTTAGGCCGCAACTTGGGATATAATGTTCAATTCTGGTCACCACACTACCAGAAGGATGTGGAGGGGTTGGAGAGGGTACAGAAAACATTACAGGAAGTTATTTACCAAACATTAGCTATGAGAAGAGGTTGGAAAAAATTGGTTTGTTCTCACTGGAACAATAGAGATTGAGGGGAGACCTGATAGAAGTCTACAGGATTATGAGAGGCATGGACAGAGTGGATAGTCAGAAACTTCTTCCCAGGGTGGAAGAATCAATTACTAGGGGGCACAGGTTTAAGGTGTGAGGAGTAAGGTTTACATGGTTATCTCTGATAATCAACCACAATTCATCAATAAACATAGAACATAGAACAATACAGCACAAACAGGCCCTTCGGCCCTCGAGTTGCACCGATCTCATCCACCAATCCACAGACCTATCTATAACCCCCTATCCCATTCGTTCCCATATACTCATCCGGAAGTCTTTCAAAAGACCCCAGCGAGTTTGCCTCAACAACCTCCAACAGCAATCGATTCCATTCACTCACCACCCTCTGAGTGAAAAACTTACCCCTAACATCCCCTCTGTATTTGCTTCTCTGCAACTTAAATGTGTCCTCTCGTAGTGACCAATCCTCGGGGAAATAATCCTGAGAATCCCCCCTATCTATTCCTCTCAACATTTTATAAACCTCTATCAGGTCACCTCTCAACCTTCGTCTCTCCAGTGAGAAGAGTCCCAGCTCCCTCAACCTATCTTCATAAGGCCTGCCTCCCAATCCAGGCAGCAACCTTGTAAATCTCCTCTGAACCCTCTCAATAGCCTCTACATCCTTCCTATAATGAGGCGACCAGAACTGCGCACAATACTCCAACTGTGGTCTGACAAGAGTCTTATAGAGCTGCATCATTACCTCCTGACTCCTAAACTCTATTCCTCGATTAATGAAGGCCAGTACACCGTACGCCTTCTTGACCACTTCCTCCACCTGCGAGGCCGATTTAAGGGTCCTATGGACCCGGACCCCGAGATCCTTCTGCTCTACAACACAGCTAAGACTTCTACCCCTTATATTGTACTCCTTCATCCCATTATTCCTGCCAAAATGGACCACTACACATTTATCTGCGTTGAAGTCCATCTGCCACTTCTCCGCCCAGTCTTGCATCCTGTCTATGTCCCGCTGCAACTTTTGGCATCCCTCCAGACCATCCACAACACCACCGACCTTTGTATCATCAGCGAACTTACTAACCCATCCCTCCACTTCCTCATCCAGGTCATTTATGAAAATGACAAACAGCAGGGGTCCCAGAACAGATCCCTGGGGCACTCCACTGGTTACCGACCTCCATGCAGAACAAGACCCATCCACAACCACTCTCTGACTTCTGCCGGCAAGCCAGTTCTGGATCCACGAGGCCAAAGCCCCTTGGATCCCATGCCCTCTTACATTCTCCAGAAATCTTGTATGTGGGACCTTATCAAACGCCTTACTAAAGTCCATGTACACTACGTCCACCGCCCTTCCTTCGTCAATGTGTTCAGTCACATTTTCAAAGAACTCAACTAGGCTCGTGAGGCATGACCTGCCCTTAACAAAACCTTACTGACTATTTCTGATCAGTCTAAAATTCTCCAAATGTTCATATATCTTATCCCTCAGAAGCCTCTCCTTCAGCTTACCAACCACTGAAGTCAAACTGACCGGTCGGTAATTTCCTAGGCTATCCCTGTTCCCTTTCTTAAAGGTAGGAACCACATCCGCAATCCTCCAATTCTCTGGAACCTCTCCCGTTTCCATGGATGACGCAAAGATCATCGCCAGGGCCTCTGCAACCACTTCCCTCACCTCCCACAATAACCTGGGGTACATCCTATCCGGTCCCGGCGACTTGTCTATCTTGATAGAATTTAACAGGTCTAACACATCCTCTTTCCTAACATCCACATACTCAATCTTTTCCGTATGCCTCAAACATGCAGTACAATCTCCCAGTTCACTTTCCACCGTGAATACCGAGGCAAAGTACTCGTTAAGCACCTCTGCCATTTCTTCTGGATTCACGTAGACTTTTCCTCCTTCACCTTTTATAGGCCTTATCCCTTCTCTTCTCATCCTTTTACTTTTCACATATTTGTAGAAGGCCTTGGGATTCTCCTTAATCTTACCTTAATCATTTCCAATCCTCTATAGCATTGTTTGGACCTGCCCACATCACTGAATCAGCCAATTGGAGAGGATGTGAGGGGGTGTGACTGATGACTCTACACTGTTCCAGAATGGGTTCACACAGGGTGAAACCAATCTCCTTTCCATCCCAGACATTGATAACTAATATCATGGTGGAAGACCAAGTTGGAGAAAGGGAAGCAAGTTACAGAACAAGTCAAGCCTGTACTTTTGACCAAAATCATGAGGCTCACAACCCTCCCACACTCAAAAGCCTGAGTGGATAAATTGATAAGAGGTTGCTGTAATACAGAAGCTGCAGAAAGTGAGATCCTACCTGTTCCAGGCACACATGAAGCTGTGGTGGACTTGCATTTTGCAGAGGAGGTGCTCACCTTCATTTCTGGGACCGTCACAGCCTGTTCCCCAGTGACTAACCCCCCGCCCATCCCAATGATTCACATCCCATACCCAATGATGTTACAGCACTCCAGACCCTGTCCACTCCCACCCCACAAAAAGCAAACACGCACGTCACAAAAAGACTCAAATCTGCCTAACTGCTTATTGCTTTTTAACATCCAGAAACAATTGCTGCATTGAAATACAGGCCTACATAGGGATGCTTAATACTGCCATTGTGTGTCTCAAGGTGAGCAAAGATAGATGGAACTGGCCAATGAGCAATGGATGGAGAAATCAGCCAATAAAATTACTGCAGCACAGTCCCATACAGGACAGAGTGAACCAATCCCATACAGGACAGAGTGAACCAATCCCATACAGGACAGAGTGAACCAATCCCATACAGGACAGAGTGAACCAATCCCATACAGGACAGAGTGAACCAATCCCATGCAGGACAGAGTGAACCAATCCCACGCAGGACAGAGTGAACCAATCCCACGCAGGACAGAGTGAACCAATCCCATACAGGACAGAGTGAACCAATCCCATACAGGACAGAGTGAACCAATCCCATACAGGACAGAGTGAACCAATCCCATGCAGGACAGAGTGAACCAATCCCATGCAGGACAGAATGAACCAATCCCACGCAGGATAGAATGAACCAATCCCACGCAGGACAGAATGAACCGATCCATTGGATTCCACTGAATCCAAGTCCAATATCAGTGGTTTTGTGTCTGGTGGGATTCCAGTCTTTGTTCTAGAAGAGAACTTCTGAAGGCCAGTCTTGAGAGTGATGGGGGATAGTAATTTGAACTCTCTGCCTGATCAGAGCAGCAAATGGTACAAATCAGCTGCTGATATGGAAGCACAGAACTCATCATCATCAATGAAATGAATGAATTGTTTCACTTGATCTACAGAAAGATTGGTGTCTATGTGTCCCCAGTAGAATTCTCTCAGTTTCTCTCTGCAGTGACTTGGAATTCTCCAAACTTCTTTCAAAAAGCACACTGAAAGCTGGCTGCTGCTTTTTAACGAATATTTCCGAATTCCTCATCACTGCTGTTGCTCCCTCCAGGACACCATTACACAACACATACCGCGCAGTAATTACCTGCTCGCAGGGGCCTCGACCAATCAGAGCCCATTATTGCTCTGCACTGCCTGTTGATAGGCTCTAGAAATACAAATAGGCCAATCAGCAAATCCAGAGCTCTTGGTCTCTGATTGGTACCTCCAGGGCCACTGACCAATATGGGACCCCCAACCCCTACCTCGCTGGCCTACACCCAGGCACAATGTAAACCGGTCTCTGATTTGAGGATAGTTATGATGTGGAGATGCCGGCGTTGGACTGGGGTAAACTCAGTAAGGAGTCTCACAACACCAGGTTAAAGCTTTATTAAAGCATTAACTACCAAATAAACCTGTTGGATTCGGTTTTCTGAGACTCCTTACTCCAATTTGAGGAACAGAGATGCCTGAAAACCATTAGCAGCTTGGGCAGGGATCCTGGAATTTCAGGAGAACGTCACAGCCACTGGATTGTGAGTGATGGAAACCAGATGTGACAACCCACAGGAACTGACCTTAGATAAACGGATTTGTTCAGGAATACTGGTAAATCCACCAAGGAAACTATCCCTTCGAAAGGACAGTCAGGATGCAGATCCAGCGAGCAGTTAGCAGGATAAATAGTATGTTGGTCTTGACTGCAAGAAGATTTTAGTAGAGGGACAAGGATGTCTTACTGCAGCTGTACAGGACCTTGGTGAGGCCACAAACTTGGATTGTGTGCAGTTTTGGGCTCCTTATCTAAGAAAGGACGTACTTGCTAAAGAGAGTCATTTAGAGGTTTACAGCATGGAAACAGGCTCTTCGGCCCAACTTGTCCATGCTGCCCTTTCTTTTTAAAACCCCTAAACTAATCCCAATTGCTCGCATTTAGCCCATACCCCTCTACACCCATTTTATCCATGTAACTAAATGCTTTTTAAAAGACAAAATTTTACCACCTCTACTACTACCTCTGGCATCTTGTTCCAGACACTCACTATCCTCTCTGTGAAAACATTATCCCTGGGTCAGGTTGATTGGCCATGCTAAAATTCCTCTTAGTGTCCTGAGTTGCATAGATTAGAGGGATTAGCAGGTAAAATATGTAGGGATATGGGGGTGGGACCTGGGTGGGATTGTGATCGGTGCAGATTCGATGGGCTGAATGGCTTCTTTCTGCACTGTAGGGTTCAATGATTCTATGATTCTCTGGACCCTTTTGTATCTCTTCCCTCTCACCTTAAGCCTATGTCCTTTAGTTTTAGATTCCCCTACCTTTGGGAAAAGATATTGATTATCTATCTTTGCCCCTCATTATTTTATAGCCTTCTATATAGGTCACTCCTCAGCCTCCTACACTCCACAAAAAAAGTCCCAGTCTATCCAACCTCTCTTCATAACTCAAACCATCAAGTCTTGGTAGAATTCCAGTAAATCTTTTCTGCATTCTTTCTTGTTTAATAATATCCTTTCTACAATAGGGTGACCAGAATTGCACATAGTATTCCAAGTGTGGCCTTATCAATGTCTTGTACAACTTCAATAAGACATCCCAACTCCTGTATTCAATCTTCTGACCAATGAAACCAAGCACGCTGAATGCCTTCTTCACCACTCTGTCTATCTGTGACTCATTTTCAAGGAGTTACAAACATGTACCCCTAGATATCTTTGTTCTATAACTTTCCTCAACACCCTACCATTAACTGAATAAGTCCTGCCCTGGTTCAATCAACCAAAATGCATCACCTCGCATTTGTCTAAATTAAACTCCATCTGCCATTCGTCAACCCACTGATCCAATTGATCGAGATCCTGTCGCAATCGGAGATAACTTTCCTCACTATCCACTCTGCTACCAACCTTGATGTCATCTGCAAACTTACTAACCATGCCCCCTATATTCCCATTCAAATCATTAATATAAATGATAAATAACAGTGGATCAGCACTGATCCCTGAGGCACAACGCTGGTCACAGGTCTTCAGAGAATGCAGTGAATGTCCACCGGACTGATTCCTGGGGTGGCAGGATTGGCGTATGAGGGAGATTGGGTCTACTAAGTCTGTATTCACTGGAATTCAGAAGAATGAGAGGGGATTGAATTGGAATTTATAAATTTCGATAAGAAGCATCGCAGCGAGTAAGGCAAACATGGAGATTGTTGGAGGGGGGATGGGGGAACCTGGTGCCTATGAGAGAAAGTGCAGGAGATGTGCGAGGAATCCAGAGACTGTGAGTGCTTCACTTACCCTTGCTGAGCGAAGATCATTCATCTTCTACTCACACTGTTCTTTCGTGGAGCGTGCTGTCACTGACCAGGGCTGCATCCCAGGTGGGATAGTGACCCTGCTGGAAGTCTGTCTCCTGGAGCAGGGGTAGAGTGTGTGCTACATCTGTTCCATTCCAGACCTGGTGAGTGTCCCCTCTGTAAAGTGTGGTGTTGGTTTCTTGCCTGCTATCCCCTGCAGTCACTGTGGAACCAGTGCTGGGAGCTGTTTGTATGGAGTTCTCCAGTGATTGCAGGACAGGTGAATCGGAGGGAACACATCGCTAGAGCAGTGTGACACTAGTGGGAATAAAAATGGACATTAATGAGCATTAAATTTAGCCTGTAATCTCACCAGTGCCATCACTTCATTTTCCACCCAAACCAACACTCTGCTGTTTTCTGGGAAGATTTTACCCCCTGTAAGGAAATGTCCACCCAGGAATAGAGTCCAAACATTATGGGGGTGATTTCCAGCCTACCATCACCATCAGAGAGACTGTGAATTCACTCCTCCAGCTGGTGATGGGGTGAGGTTCACACCCATCCCTGGGTGCTGCCCCGCCAGTACTGCTAATCTGGCAATGCCAGAGGGTGGTAAGGGTATGGAATGCCCTGCCTGCTGCAGTTGTAGATGCGCCAAGTTTGGTGGCGTTTAAGAGGTTAGTAGATAAGTTTATGGACGAAAAGGGAATGGTTTAGGTTAGAGGGTCATTGCTTTTTCCTAATTGGTCGGCGCAACATCGAAGGCCAAAGGGCCTGTTCTGCGCTGTAATGTTCTATGTTCTATGTTCTATGTTCTATACCAGGGCAGTGCCCTGTGAGAGCTTTATGGGGAGGGCAGAATGTGTGTGCAGTGGGGTGTAGAGAGGCGGGTGCTGGCGATGACTGAGGGTGGGATTGGTGGGAGAGAAATGCTGGCATTGATTGAGGAGTGTGTGAGCAAGGGGACCCCTGAGATCTCCGCATTCGATAGTGGTTATTTCTTATTCCAATTGAGGACCGTTTAAGCAGGCTCCCCGATTCAGTGCAGCTGGGCAAAGTGTCATAAAATCTGGAGAGAAACAGATTCTCCAGCCTCCCTGCTGTGTACTTCTCAGTCGGGGGTTGGGGGAGGGGGGTGGGGGGAGTGGGGGGGGGGGGGGGGGGGGGGGGGGGGTGCGGTAGGTGGTGTGTTGTTTGCTCGTGGAGGGATTCTCAGCTCCCACCCCCAAGGCAGCGGGAAGCCCATGGGTGGGGGTACACTGCGGGGAGGAGGGCGGGGGGAGGCATTTTGGAGAATCAACATGTGATTCTCACATTCTCGATGTGGCCTTCATTAGTCGAGGGACTGAGTTTAGGAGCTGGGAGATAATGCTGCAACTTTATAAGACTCTTGTCAGACCCCAGTTGGAGTATTGTGCGCAGTTCTGGTCGCCTCATTATAGGAAGGATGTAGAGGCTATTGAGAGGGTTCAGAGGAGATTTACAAGGATGCTGCCTGGATTGGGGGGCAGGCCTTATGAAGATAGGTTGAGGGAGCTGGGACTCTTCTCACTGGAGAGACGTAGGTTGAGAGGCGACCTGATAGAGGTTTATAAAATGTTGAGAGGGATAGATAGGGTGGATTCTCAGAGACTATTTCCCAGGGCTGAAATGGTCGCTACAAGAGGACACAGGTTTAAGGTTCTGGGGGGCAAGCACAGAGGAGATGTTAGAGGTAAGTTTTTCACTCAGAGGGTGGTGAGTGAGTGGAATCGGTTGCTGTCAGTGGTGGTAGAGGCAAACTCGCTGGGGTCTTTTAAGAGACTTCTGGATGAGTACATGAGATTTAATGGGATTGGGAGTTACAGATAGTTCTATGTCCTGGTAGGTATGGGTATGATTGGTGCAATTTATGGGCCGAAGGGCCTGTTTGTGCTGTAGTGTTCTATGTTCAAATCCCGCCGCTTTGAACCACCAGAGAGTTCCAGCCACCGGCTTTCAGTCTGATCCTGACACTTTGGGCAAAATCTTTCCAAAAAAATTGGCAGAGTGATGATTCCAGTGAGAAAGTTGACGAGTTTGTCTCCAACTCCTAATAGCGTGAAAACAAAACAAGCTGTCACACTGTCCCGGGGCGGGGGCGGTGGGGGGGGCGGGGGGGGGGGGGGGGGTGGGTTCTCAGAGTGCTGGCTAAAGCCAGGCTGCACTGTGGATTGGACACCCTGCTTAAATGGCCTCGATCAGCCCAAACATTGTCCGCCATCCCCCACAACCCACTCCCTCACCTCCCCCTCTCCCCCTTCCCCATCCCCAGCCCAGCCCTACCTCACTCCAAGGTTCCAAGGCCTACAACCCTACCCCCCATCCCCCCACCCCGCAATCCTCCAGCGAGGCCTCAGGGATACCACCCCCCTCTATCGACCTGATTATATTTAAATAAATTAAAATAAATATAAATCAGGTTCATGTTTCTGATCAGATTTGGCATTCTCTCCCCTCCCCCAACCCCCGCCAAACCTCCCCCCACTCAGTCTGTGCTTGGCCGCGACCCCTTCTTCAAAATCCCTCAATCTCCTCTCTCCACCTATCCCTTACTCTCCTCCCCCCACAGCAGACCTTCCTACACTGCCCCCCCCCGCTGCTGCCCCCCTCCCCATTGCACCCCCCGGTGCATCCCCTCCCCACTGCACCCCCCCCATCTGCATCCCCCTCCCCATTGCACGCCCCCGCTGCAAACCCCCCTCCCATTGCACCCCCCCCTTGCAACCCCCCTCCCACTGCACCCCCCCGCTGCACCCCCCTCCCCAGCTGCACCTCCTGCTTGCATCCCCTCCCCACGCACCCCCCCCGCTGCCCCCCCCGGCTGCTCCCCCTCCCCACGGCAGAGCCCCCCGCTGCATCCCCCTCCCCCTGCCCCCCCCCGCTGCACCCCCTCCTATTGCACCCTCCCCACTCTGCACCCCCTCCCATTTGCAACCCCCCCCGCTGCTGCATCCCCTTCCCATTGCACCCTCGCATGATGCAACCCCCTCCCATTGCCCCTCCGCCCACTGGCATCCCATCCCCACTGCACCCCGTCCCGCTGCATCCCCCTTCCCACTGCACCCCCCTCCTGCTTGCACCCCCTCCCCACGTGCACCCTCCTGCTGCTCCCCCTCTCCCACTGCACCCACACCGCTGAACCCCCCTCCCCACTGCACCCCCCCCGCTGCCCCCCCTCCCACTTCACCCTCCTGCTGAATCTCCCTCCCCACTGCACCCCCGCCCGCTGCATCCGCCCTCCCCACTGCACCCTCCTGCTGCCTCCCCTCCCCACTGCCCCTCCCTTGTTGCTGCATCCCCTCCCCACTGCACCCCCCCGCTGCACTCCCCTCCCCACTGCCCCCCCCACTGCTGCACTACCCTCCCCACTGCACCCTCCTGCTGCATCCCCTCCACACTGCGTGTCACCCCCTCCTCCCCCCTGCTGCACTCCTCCCCTTCCTCCTTTGCCTTGCCCTCCCCACTCCCCACCCCCAGCATTCTTCACATTTCCCTGTATTGGATCTCATCTGTACCTGTCCACACATTGCACCAAACTGTCTATACCCATGAATGAAAATGATGAAGAACACTGAATCCGTGTGTGATCCCATGTGTAATCCGTGTGTGATTCCATGTGTAATCCGTGTGTGATCCCATGTGTAATCCGTGTGTGATCCCATGTGTAATCCGTGTGTGATCCCATGTGTAATCCGTGTGTGATTCCATGTGTAATCCGTGTGTGATCCCATGTGTAATCCGTGTGTGATCCCATATAATAATCACATGGAATTTCATGTGTACTCTGGTACAGAGGCTAGCATTGCTGCCTCACAGCGCCAGAGAGCTGGATTTGATTCCAGCTTTGGGTGACTGTGTAGAGTTTTCATGGTCTCCCTGTGTCTGGGTGGGTTTCCTCCGGGTGCTCTGGTTTCCTCCTACAGTTCCTCCTGCAGGTCAGCGGAAATGGCCATGGAAAATATGTTGGATTATGGGATAGGACCTGAGTGTGATGTGCTGTCTGAGAGTAGGTGCAGACTGATGAGCCCTTTCTGCATTGTGGGGATACTAATCTGTGTGTAAATCCATGTGTAACCATGTAGGATCCCATGTGTAATCTGTATGGTGTTCCATGTGTAAGTAGGATTAGACAAAGATCCAATTTGGTTGCTATGATACTTGGGTGAAGCATGATCATTTTAGCTGGATGTAAATCTTTGACTCTTCCTTGGACACAGGTGAGGTCCCAGAGGACTGGAGACTAGCTAATGTTGCACCATTGTTTAAAAAGGGTGGTAGGGATAACCCTGGAAATTATAGGCCGGTGAGTTTGACGTCAATGGTAGCGAAGCTGTTGGAGGGGAATTCTTAGAGATTCTTAGAGCGTTGCGATCTGATTAGGGATACACAGCATGGATTTGTTAAGGGGAGGTCATGCCTTACAAATCTGGTAGAATTTTTTGAGGAGGTGACGAAAACGGTGGACGAGCCGTTGATGTCGTCTATATGGATTTTAGTAAGGCGTTTGACAAAGTCCCTCATGGGAGGTTAGTTGAGAAGGTCAAGGCTCATGGGATACAAGGACAGGTAGCTAGATGGATAAGTAACTGGCTTGGTAATAGGAGACAGAGAGTAATAGTGGAAGGGTGTTTTTCTAGCTGGAGGTCGGTCACTAGTGGTGTGCCGCAGGGCTCAGTACTGGGACCTCTTCTATTTGTAATATATATAAATGACTTGGAAGAGGGAGTAAGTGGAGTGATCAGCAAGTTTGCAGACGATACAAAGATGGCTGGACTTGCGGATAGTGAGGAGCATTGTCAGGCGATGCAGCAGGACATAGATAGGCTGGTAGCTTGGGCAGATAGATGGCAGATGGAATTCAATCCTGATAAATGTGAGGTGATGCATTTCGGGAGAAAGAATGTAGGGGGGAGGTATATGATACAGGGTAGACCTATTAAGAGTATAGAAACACAGAGGGACCTGGGGGCGCAGGTGAACAAGTCTCTGAAGGTGGCAGAGCAAGTGAAGAAGGTTGTAAAGAAAGCATATGGTATGCTAACCTTTATAGGAAGGGGTATAGAGTACAAGAGCTGGCCTTTAATGTTGCAGTTGTATAAAACGCTGGTTAGACCTCATTTGGAATACTGTGTCCAGTTCTGGTCGCCTTACTACCGGAAGGACGTGGAGAATCTGGAGAGAGTGCAGAGAGGAGGTTTACCAGGATGCTGCCTGGTATGGAAGGTCTGAGTTACGAGGAGAGATTAGGCAAATTAGGACTGTTTTCTTTAGAAAGACGTAGACTTAGAGGAGATCTAATAGAGGTGTCCAAAATTATGAAGGGGATAGATAGAGTAAACAGGGTTAAGCTTTTTCCTAGGATGGACTCAAATAGCACGAGGGGTCACAGGCTTAGGGTGAGGGGGTAAGGTATAATTTGGATGCTAGAGGGAGTTTTTTCACACAGAGGGTGGTGGGGGTATGGAATGCACTGCCAAGTAAAGTGGTGGAGGCAGGCACTCTGGGGTTATTTAAGAAATACTTAGATGGGCACATGAACAGAATGGGAATGGAGGGGTATAGAAAACTGATTTAAAATAGGGATCATGAGCCTTGGGAGTCCCTGGGAAGTGTGTAAATAGATGATGATATTGATGTACTTGTTTTTATCCTACAGGTGCTTTGGTCCACCTTGTTGTCTAACAGGGGCATACACGCGATGGGTCGTGAGAGGACTGCTCTTGGATTTTTTTCGAGAGTATCCTAGTGCTTCACGTCGTTAGTGTACGCTTGACCTGGACCATTTGATGGGCAACACGACAGCTCAGTGACTATCGCTGTGTTGTGCAGATACATGGATTTGGGCCTGTGTCTGTGGGAGTTTGCGCATTCTCCCCGTGCTTGCGTGGGTTTTCTCCGGTGCTCCGGTTTCCTCCCACATCCCAAAGATGTGCTCTTAGGCTAATTGGCAAAACAAATTCTCCCTAAATTGTCTCAAATTTGGTTTTTAATCCATAGATCTATAAACATGGACAGGGATCGCGGAGAGGGGGAACATTTGGGTGGCGTGCGGGCTCATTGGCCGAAGGGCCTGTTTCCCATGCTGTTTTAACCCTAACAATAAAGTGTGGTGTGAATGTTTTTTCTCTCTCCTGGAAATTAAAGTATCAGGATGGCAGTGCAGGCAGTACGTTGCACCTCCTGCGGTATGTACGAGGTGAGGGACACCAGTAGTGTTCCTGCTGATTACACCTGCAGGAAGTGTGCACATTTGCAGCTCCTTGAGGATCGTGTTAAGGAGCTGGAGCTGGAATTAGAGGAACTCAGGTAATTCGAGAGGTTGAGGAGGATATAGGCAGGAGTAACAAAGAGATTGTAACTCCTATAAGTGATAATTGGGTAACTATTAGGAGGAGGGGTAAGAAGCAATCGGGGAGACAATCCCCTGGGGCTGTTCCCCTCCAAAATAAATTTTCTGTCTTGGAGGCTACAGTTGAGGAAGAATCAACTGGAGATGACCAAAGGGAGCAGGTCTCTGGGGGTGAGCCTGCTGAGAATGCTCAGGTGGGTGGGGGGAATAGGAGATTGGCCTAGTTATTGGAGACTCCATAGTTAGAGGGACAGATAGGAGGGTAAATAGTAATAACGGACTCAGGGCTGGTGTGTTGCCTCCCAGGGGCTGGAGTCCAGGTGTCGCAGATCGGGTTTTTAAGATTCTTAAGGGAGAGGGGAGTCAGCCCCAAGTCATAGTTCACGTAGGGACACATGATATAGGAAGGACGAGGGAAGGGAATATTAAACAGAAATTTATGGAGTTGGGTGGAAGCTTAGGGCCAAAACTGGCAGAGTGGTTATCTCTAGACTCTTGCCTGTGCCAAGGGATAGTTTAGAGAAGAACAGAGAGAGGGAATGTTTGAACTCGTGGCTGCGGAGATGGTGCAGGAGGGAGGGGTTCAGGTTCCTGAACAATTGGGACTCATTCTAGGATACGTGGAACCTCTACAAGAGAGATGGTCTACATCTGAATCAGAGGGGAACTAATATCTTGGGGGGAAAATTTGCTAAGGCTATGCAGGGGGCTTTAAACTGATTCGGGGGGGGGTGGGATCCTAAGTAGTTGGGGTGCTAAGAGGGATGAGAGTAAGAGGGTCATAGAGGAAAGCTGTAAAACACAGCAGCGTACGGGTGGGGTAGGGCATGGTTTGAAATGCGTATACTTTAATGCAAGGAGTATTCGCAATAAGGGGGAGGAACTTGCAGCTTGGACCAGTACCTGGAACTTCGATGTTGTGGCCATTTCAGAGACTTGGGTAGAGCAGGGACAAGAATGGATGTTGCAGGTTCCGGGGTTCAAATGCTTTAGTCGGAGTAGAGAAGGAGGTAGAAGGGGGGTAGGAGTGGCATTATTAGTCAAAGACTGTATCACAGTGACAGAAAAGAAGTTTGATGAGGACTTGTCTGTTGAGGTAGTATGGGCTGAGATTAGAAACAGGAGAGGAGAGGTCACCCTGTTGGGAGTCTTTTATAGACCTCCTAAAAGTCCTAGAGAGGTTGAGGAAAGGATTGCAAAGTCAATTCTGGTCAGGAGTGAAAGTAATAGGGTAATTGTTATGGGGGACTTTAACTTTACTAATATTGATTGGAATAGCTATAGCTCTAGCTCGTTAGAGGGGTCAGTTTTCGTACAAAGTGTGCAGGAAGGTTTTTGACTCAGTATGTAGATAGGCCAACTAGAGGTGAGGCTACATTGGATTTGGTGCTGGGCAATGAGCCAGACCAGGTGTTAGGCTTGGAAGTTGGTGAACATTTTGGTGATAGTGACCACAATTCGGTTACGTTCACCTTAGTGATGGATAGGGATAGGCATGAAGCTGGGGGCAGTAGTTATAGCTGGGGGAATGGTAATTATGAGGCCATCAGGAGAGAATTAGGGTGCATAGATTGGACTAGGAAACTACAGGGACTGGGAACATCTGGAATGTGGAGCTTATTCAAGGAGCAGCTGCTGCGAGTCCTTGATAAGTATGTCCCTGTCAGGCAAGGAGGAAATGGTCAAGTAAGGGAACCTTGGTGTACGAAAAAAGTTGATTCGCTGGTTAAAAGGAAAAAGGAGGCTTATGTCAGGATGAGGCTTGAAGGCTCAATTAGTGCAATGGATAGCTATAGATTAGCCAGGAGGGAGCTAAAGAGTGAATTGAGGAGAGCTAAGAGGGGACACGAGAAGACTTTGGCTGATAGGATTAAGGAGAATCCTAAAGCTTTCTTTAGATATGTTAAGAATAGAAGATTGGTTAGGACAAGATTAGGGCCAGTCACAGACAGCAGTGGGAAATTGTGCGTGGAGCCTGAAGAGATTGGAGAGGCACTGAATAAATATTTCTCTTCGGTATTCACGCAGGGTGATGTAAATGTAGTTATGGAGAACACTGAGGTACAGGGTTGCAAACTGGAAAGTATTGAAGTAGATAGGGAGGATGTGCTAGATATTCTTGAGGGTTTGAAGTTGGATAAGTCCCCTGGGCCGGACGGGATTTACCCTAGGATTCTCTGGGAGGCAAGAGAGGCGATTGCAGAGCCTCTGGCTCTGATCTTCAGGTTGTCGTTGGTTACGGGTGTGGTTCCGGAGGACTGGAGGATAGCGAATGTGGTCCCATTGTTCAAGAAGGGGAAGAGAGACCTTCCAGGGAATTATAGGCCAGTGAGTCTTACTTCTGTTGTGGGCAAAGTATTGGAGAGAATAATTAGGGATAGGATTTATAGTTATTTAGAGAGAAATGAATTGATTGGGGATAGTCAGCATGGTTTTGTGAAGGGTAGGTCGTGCCTTACTAACCTCATTGAGTTTTTTGAAAAAGTGACCAAAGAGGTGGATGGGGGTAAGGCGGTTGATGTGGTATATATGGACTTTAGTAAGGCGTTTGATAAGGTGGCCCATGGAAGACTTCTGCAGAAAATGCAGATGTATGGGATAGAGGGTGATTTAGCTAATTGGGTTAGGAATTGGCTAGCAGATAGAAGACAGAGGGTGGTGGTTGATGGGAGATATTCATCGTGGAGTTCGGTGACAAGTGGTGTACCTCAGGGGTCTGTTTTGGGGCCCCTGCTGTTTGTAATTTTTATAAATGATCTGGATGAGGGTATTGAAGGATGGATTAGTAAATTTGCAGATGACACTAAAGTCGGTGGAGTGGTAGATAGTGAAGAGGGGTGTTATAGTTTGCAGAGAGACTTGGACAAGTTGCAGAGCTGGGCCGAGAGGTGGCAAATGGAGTTTAATGTGGAAAAGTGTGAGGTAATGCACTATGGCAGGAATAATAAATGTGTAGAGTATAGGGCTAATGGTAGGATTCTTAATAGTGTTGATGAACAGAGGGATCTTGGTGTGTATGTGCATAGATCCCTGAAAGTAGGCAGTCAAGTCGATAAGGTTGTTAAGAAGGCATATGGAGTCTTAGCTTTTATTGGTAGGGGGATTGAATTTCGGAGCCGCAACGTCATGTTGCAACTGTACAAACTCTAGTGCGGCCGCACTTGGAGTATTGTGTGCAGTTCTGGTCCCCACATTATAAGAAAGATGTGGAGGCATTGGAGAGGGTACAGAGGAGGTTTACCAGGATGTTGCCTGGTATGGAGGGCAGGTCTTATGAAGAGAGGCTGAGGGATTTGAGGTTGTTTTCGTTAGAAAGGAGGCGGCTAAGAGGGGACCTAATCGAAACATATAAGATGATTAGAGGTTTAGATAGGGTGGACAGTGATAGCCTTTTTCCTAGGATGGAGAAAGCTAGCACGAGGGGACACAGCTTTAAATTAAGGGGTGATAGTTATAGGACGGATATCAGAGGTAGGTTCTTTACCCAAAGGGTGGTTCGGGAGTGGAATGCCCTGCCTGCAGCAGTTGTAGATGCGCCAAGTTTGGTGGCGTTTAAGAGGTTAGTTGATAAGTATATGGAAGAGAAGGGAATGGTTTAGTTTGGAGGGGCGTTGTTTTTTATATTGGTCGGCGCAACATCGAAGGCCGAAGGGCCTGTTCTGTGCTGTAATGTTCTATGTTCTATGTTTTGTTCTTTGTTCTTTGTAAAGATGGCCGGGAGTGGGGAGCAGTGGGGTATGCATGGATGGGGGTGGTGATGCAGGGTGCAGAGGGCACCCTGATTCCCAATGAGAAGAGAGGACATTTGGAAAATAGATGGAGAGGGAAAGCTGAACTTTAGATTCAGAAGAAGGATGTTGGAAGAAGCAACATTAGGATTAAACTGTTTTCATTGGCCTGGGGTCCCTCATCACTGGATAGGGTCGGCTGATAATCTCTCGCTGACTCATGGTCTAACTATGATAAGGAGTATTAGCCATCTGCTGGTATTGTTTCATTTTGCATCACCAAAGACCAGCAGGTTCCAATTAACATCAGTCTCTGATATAACGTTGGATTTCATCTGTCAAGAATAGCTTGGCTCAGAATTGAATTGGATCAAATACTCTGTACAAATTTACAAGTCCTTTGTCCAATGTTTTTAAATTCCTTTCATGGGATATGGCCAGACCAGCATTTATTACCATCTTGAGTTGCCATTGAGAAAGTGCTGGTGAGCTGCCTTTTTCTTGAATCACTGCTGTCCATGAGGTGTAGGTATATCCACAGTGCTGTTAGGGAGGGAGTTCCAGTTAACACTGATGTTCCAATTCAAGATGTTACCAGTACTTTAATCTGTATCTGTCCTGGGAGTGTTTGATGGGGACTGTGTAGAGGGAGCTTTACTCTGTATCTAACCCCGTGCTGTACCTGTCCTGGGAATGTTTGATGGAGGGCAGTGTAGAGGGAGTTTTACTCTGTATCTAACCCCGTGCTGTACCTGTCCTGGGAATGTTTGATGGAGGGACAGTGTAGAGGGAGTTTTACTCTGTATCTAACCCTGTGCTGTACCTGTCCTGGGAGTGTTTGATGGGGGACAGTGTAGAGGGAGCTTTACTCTGTATCTAACCCCGTGCTGTACCTGTCCTGGGAGTGTTTGATGGGGGGACAGTGTAGAGGGAGCTTTACTCTGTATCTAACCCCGTGCTGTACCTGTCCTGGGAGTGTTTGATGGGGGGACAGTGTAGAGGGAGCTTTACTCTGTATCTAACCCCGTGCTGTACCTGTCCTGGGAGTGTTTGATGGGGGACAGTGTAGAGGGAGCTTTACTCTGTATCTAACCCCGTGCTGTACCTGTCCTGGGAGTGTTTGATGGAGGGACAGTGTAGAGGGAGCTTTACTCTGTATCTAACCCCGTGCTGTACCTGTCCTGGGAGTGTTTGATGGGGGGACAGTGTAGAGGGAGCTTTACTCTGTATCTAACCCCGTGCTGTACCTGTCCTGGAAGTGTTTGATGGGGGGACAGTGTAGAGGGAGCTTTACTCTGTATCTAACCCCGTGCTGTACTTGTCCTGGGAGTGTTTGATGGGGGGACAGTGTAGAGGGAGCTTTACTCTGTATCTAACCCCGTGCTGTACCTGTCCTGGGAGTGTTTGATGGGGACAGTGTAGAGGGAGCTTTACTCTGTATCTAACCCCGTGCTGTACCTGTCCTGGGAGTGTTTGATGGGGGGACTGTGTAGAGGGAGTTTTACTCTGTATCTAACCCTGTGCTGTACCAGTCCTGGGAGTGTTCGATGGAGGGACAGTATAGAGGGAGCTTTACTCTGTGTCTAACCCCATGTTGTAACTGCCCTGGGAGTGTTTGATGGGGGGACAGTGTAGAGGGATTTTTACTCTGTATCTAACACCGTACTGTCCATATGATATTTATTTCCAGAATAATTAATCTTTTTGTTGATAATTTTGGGGTTTCAGTGATAATTTTAATCTGTCAGCTGCTGCTGGAAAATTTCTCAAACTGTGAAAACACCAATCATGTTCATGCCGTTCAGCAGCTTGTAGGAAATTCCCTGAGGCTGAGAAACATTCTGTTTTCCAGTCTTTCTACTGTGAGCACCATTGTTTCTCTGCTGCTGGTCTCTGCCCCAGTGTTATTAACGTTATATTTGCTGATTTCTCAGCTCTCTCCTGCCCTTGTCTAACTCTGTGTCAGTCATACCATATCACAGCCTGCATGTGCCCTCTCTCTGAACCTGCTCGCTGTGTCTCTCCATTCCCTTCATGCTTCTCCCATGTTCACTTTGTCTTTCCCCTGTAGAGCGATAAACAAAGCTGGCGGCAATGAACTCTGACTTCTCTCTGCTTTCTTTATCTACTCTGTTATTCCACTGAGATTTGCTGATGATCTCCACTGTGAGCATCGACCTCTCGATAGTTATGAAGCAGTGTGTGCGCTGGGAAGGGAAGGAAATGGTTAAATATAAACACTCCCAGCAGAGAGGTTAATGGCTCTGACCTCCATGAATAAATTCCTGATACGCTCCTGTGAAACTCTGCACCTGCAGGGCACATTCAGAATATTTAGCTGAAGACTAATGAAATAGCAATGAAACCATGTGAAACTGGCAGCAACATTGGCATTTCATTGCATACCCAAGTTATTCATCATAAGTAACATGCAGAGACATTGCAGCTCAGTGCCCTATGAGGGCATTGATGATCATGCCCTTCCAAAGTACTGCCCTGGTTTATCATCGCCTTTGGAAGCTTGGCCGGTCAGGAAGCTCTCCCACTTGGCGTCAGACGTATGGGAAGGATGTACAAACTGATGGTCAACCTGTTTGGTTACATTATGGGCGCAACTTCTGTGACCTCCAGGTCCTGAAACAGTATTTGATCTGAAAACTTCTGGCGCAGAGCTAGAGACACAACCCACTGCACCATAAGACATTCTTCCAGATACAATAACTGGCGCAGGCCACAGGGAAAATGTTCGTAATGTTACTGGACTAATCATCTTGCTGCTCTATACTGGTGCTCTGGAGACATGGATTCAAATCCCACCACAGCAGCCGAAGGAATTTAAATTCACTTAATAGAGTCCAGAATTGAGTGCTATTCTCAGTAATAGTGACCATGAAACTGTCATTGATTGTTGTAAAAACCCACGTGATTCATTTCCTTTAGGGAAGGAAATCTGCCATCCTTACCTGGTCTGGCCTAAATGTGACTCCAGAGCCACAGCAATGTGGTTGATTCTTAAGTGCCCTCTGAAATGGCGAAGCAGTTCATTCCGTTTCAGGGCAATTAGAGATGCCCAACAAGTGACACCCACATCCCATGAATCCTGAGGGATTTTCACAATAAATTCATTGCAGCATTAATGTAAACCTACTTGTGACTAATAAATAAACTTTACTTACGAAAGAAAAAAAACACAATCCCACAAGTGTAACAGAAAAGTAGCTTCTTGTGAGAATTCAAATGTTCGCAAAGAGCAGAGAGAATAATCTCTGAACCATCTCAGATAGGGAGAAAAAGGCATGAAATTTGAATACATATTGGGTATAATTTCTGCTTTGTGACTAGTTAATTATTTACTCAAGCTTCTACTCAAACTCATTTACATATTGCTGAATGTACAATTAGGAACCCAATGTACCTGTTTGAATTTTCTCTTGTTTCAATCTATATTTCTGCTTCTAATGAAGTGTCAGAATCTGGTGCAAGTTTATTAATACAAATTGAAGTGGATTTTTCATCTGGAATCAGAATATTCCGTCCAATTCTTGTAAATGCCCTTGTTTTAAATACATGAGAATTACTTTTAAAACTCTTGACAATATCATCCATCAGTTTTATTGTGCAACTAATCACTTTCTTAATTCAATAACTTTTAATATTTTTCAATCCAGCACAGAAGTTCACAGAAGGTCAATCTGAGCTGTATTTGAATTTTGGAATCTTTTTGTGCTGGTTTGATCAATTTTGGGTTAATTGTTCTTGAAAAACCGCAGCAGGGAGCATTCACTGCGGGAACTCTGGACCACTCCGTCATCTGCTCAGTTACACCTCAATCTGAGGCCTATCTCCAAACGCAGTTGCAGTAACCTGCAATGATTTTGATATTATTTTTTGCCCTCCCTCCATTCCACACTTGCATTCTCTTTCCATCCTCTCTAACCCTTCCAGCTCTCTCTGAGTATTGATGTGAGTTGACATTGAGTGCACTGATTGTAATTAAACAGAACCCACTCTGTAATACGACATAAATAAATCTGTTCCGCAGTTTAAACAATTACTGTAGTCAGCCAGTGAAGGTCATGGACTCCCCAGCCCTACCCTTGGACTCTGTGTGAAAAGCATTCTGGCTAACAATAGTCTTTAGGTTAGTCATCAGCCATGGCTCTTGGTTATTGAGTAATGAACATCGATACATCAATTAGGACAAAACAATAGAACCAATTCTCTAATTTTCTCCAATTGCTTCTAACCAGACTCTTTATTTTTCATGATTTCCCTGAATTCACTCATCACTATGAAGCCTCTCTTTAATTTCTAAACCCTGTGAGAATGAATGATTAGATTCTGAGTCATGTATAGGCGCTGGGGTCTGCTCTGTAGATAAAGGAGATAGAGACCAATGTCATTATGTGGCTTTTGTTGACTCTTTAACTTCTGAACTTTAATGAATCAGGAATATTTTTGGATTTAGAAAGCTGCTGAGTGTGCAGGATGAGGATCTCGTGTTTCACACACATTAGGTTTATTGGCTCTGAGTCAACCCATGCTGACTCAATTCTCTTAATTTTACACATATCTGATTGTTTCAATGATGGTCACAAGTGCAACTCATGAACATACACACCACACGGAAGCTGGCAGGCATGAAAGGAAAGGTGTTATCACTTGATGCTGAGACAGGGCTTGGATGGGAGAGGGAACAGGTATTGGAGGTGTGTCTAATACAGAGATTGACGCTTGTAGAGAGAGTGATCAGGGATCTAGGGATGTGGGATCAAATCCCACCACAGTGGTTGGTGGATTTTGAATTTAGTTAAAAAGTCTGGAATATAAAGCTAGTGCCAATAATGACCATGAAAATATCATCGATTGTTGTAAAAACCATCTGGTTCACTGATGCCCCTTAGGGAAGGAAATTTGCCATCCTCACCGGGTCTGGCCTACACGTGACTGCAGAGCCACAGCAATGTGGCCGGAATTTTACCGTCCGCTGCCATGGGAATCGGAGCGGGTGAGGAGGCGGACCGTGGAAAGGTTGGAATTTTATGGTTTTGGGATGAGTGAGACCATAAAATCCCACCCTGACTGCACTCTGAAATGGCCCAGCAAACCACTCCGTTGATGATGAGCAGTGAATGGTGGCCCAGTCAGCAGAACTACGTCCCATAAAAGAACCAAGAGTGACCCATCATGTGCTCTTTATGAAACAGCAAGTGAGTGAAGGACAAGGACACGTTAGACAAATTGATGAAAGTTTGGACAAAGGAGAGTGACTGGAATGGTTTAGTGAATTTAGGTCCTTGCAGCTGAAGGCATGTCCACCAGTAACAACGGAATGATTAAAATTGGGAATGTTCAAGAGGTCAAATATTGAGCAGGACCTGAGCTAAAGCCAGGTACACTGCAATAGACTCACATTTCTGAAGCAGAGTCCAAGTTGCCAGAGTGAGGGGTAGGGACAGAGAATATCATCATGCCCATCTCTCTAACACGGCCAACTTCCTACGGGAGATGGAAGTCAGACAAATAGAGTCCCTTGCATCAGTTGGTAGCACGAGAACACCTAAGTGAGAATATCATGCACTCCAAACTAGAACTAGAGAGCACAGCCTCAAAATAAGAGGGGGCGGGGGGGTCAGTTTAGAACGGAGTTGAGGAGGAACTTCTTCACTCAAAGGATGGTGAATCTCTGGAATTCTCTGCCCATTGAAGTGGTGGAGGCTTCCTCACTGAATATATTTAAGTCACGGGTAGATAGGTTTCTGATCGATAAGGAAATTAAGGGTTATGGGGAGAAAGCGGGAAAGTGGAACTGATCCACTTCAGATCAGCCATGATCTTATTGAATGGCGGGGCCAGGCTCGAGGGGCTGGATGGCCGACTCCTGTTCCTATTTCTTATGTTCTCATGTTAGACACAGGACAGGAATGAATGTAGACGAATGTCAGTCAGATTCAGGCACTGTTTGATCTTACTGAGGGAATCTTGCATTGCTGCAAGTGCTGTCATTCGGATGAGATACTAAACTGAAGCCCAGCCGGTTTTTGAGCATGTGTTAAAGATTTCCTGCTTTTCTCACTTTGCTGGCAATTTGCAACAGTTTATCTTCACAAAGGGGGCAGATTTCATGCTGCGCTGAGTCTAACACCTTAGCTGCACCAATGAAACCTCACAGGAGCACACAACCTTCATACAGCTTGTCCAATCATTTCGTAGAGGAGACAGTGTACTAAACTGTCTTACTATTGGTGCTGCTTCTCCCAGATTAAAGGATGGGTTTGGGTGAGGGATGCTCTCTCCTTCTGATCCTCCAGATCACCAGAAGAAAAAGAAAACCCTGAATTTTTATAGCACCTTTCACAGCCATAGGCCATCTCAAAATGCTTTCTAGCCAATGAAATACTTTCGTAGTCATCATTGTAATGGGAAATGAGGCAGCCATCTTGCACACAGCAAGATCCCACAGATTGCAATGAGCTGTTAAAATATTCTGTTTCAAGTTGATTTAGGGATAAATTGCATCGATGGCCCTGAGGATAGTTTCTCACTCCTCATCAAAACAGTTCCACGGGATCTTTTACATTTACCACAGAGAGTAGGATGAGCCTGACTTTAATATTTCATCTGAAAGTTGACGGTGCAGGTTCCCCGGCAGTGCGCTGGAGCGTCTGCTCAGATCTCTGAAGTGGAATCTTATTCCCTGACATTCAGACACTGAACTGAGATTCCATGTTGTTCAGACTGAGCGAATCTCACTCTGCTCACACACGATCATCCAGGTGAGTTAGATCAGTGAACGTGTACTGCTCCCCTCAGCACTGTGTCAGCTGTGTCCCTGTGGGGGGGAGGGGGGGGGGTTCACTCAATCTACAACCCCCTCAGTATCAGCAAAGCTTCATCGCCATTAACCCTTTGCTGACCACTGACAAGGCAACTGATTTTGCTGCTCCTAGTAATCGACCTTTCCCTCTGTTCGAACCTCACAGTAAGAATTTGGCAACACCAATTTTAAATCCAACCGATTTATTTGATAGTAAATCTGCGAGCTTTCGACTTTCATCTTCAACAGGCGAATGCAGTGTTCTAGTCTGTCGAACCTCACAGCACAGACTGGCCCCTTCACTTCACTCACTGCTTCTGATCAGCAGTAAAAAGGCTGATTTGGTAAGTTTAAGCAGCCAGTATTGGAGATCAGAGATACAGCTGTACGCAGCTTACTTGACCCCAATTCCAGCCCCAGCATCTTATTACTGAGCCAATGAACAGCCTAGTCAAAGATTGATTTCCCAGAGTGAACGTTGGTGAATTGGAAACCTCTCAATAACTTTGTGTTCAGGCTGAGAGAGCCCCTGTCAAAGTGTTATCATTTTCCTTTCTCTGCTAAATAATTAACATTCAGCCAGTCATACAGCTGCTTCAGACTGAGTATAAACCCATATAGAATCCATGGCTCAGGAACAGGCCCTTCAGCTCAAACTGGTCTATGCCAATCAAAGTGTCCATCGAAACTAACCCTATCTGTCTGCATTTGACTCAAATCCCTCTAAACCTTTCCTGTCCATGTATCTGTTCAAATGTCTTTTAAATATTGTCAATGTCCCTGCCTCAACCATTTCCTCCGGCAGCTCATTCCACACTCACACCACCCTCTGTGTATAAAAAGTTGATCCTCAGGTTCTCATTAATTCTTTCCCACCTTAACTTGAACGTATTGTGCAACTTTTTCAGATCCAATCTCTCTGGAGAAGGGCAGAGTTAAAGATTAAAGAAAGTTAAAGTTTATTTGTCACAAGTCAGGCTTACATTAACACCACAATGAAGTTACGGTGAAAATCCCCTAGTCATTACACTGCAAACGCCTGTTCGGGTCAATACACCTAACCAGCACGTCTTTCAGACTGTGGGAAGAAACCAGAGCTCTTGGAGGAAACCCACGCAGACACGGGGAGAACGTGCAGACTCCACACCAACAAAGACCCCAGATAGGATCGAACCCAAGTCTCTGGCGCTGTGAGGCATTAGTGCTAACCACTGTGTCACTATGCCACTCCAAAATGTCCAAAAAGGGGCTTTAGCAACAACAGCTCAGGATGGAGAGGTAAAGAGCGTATCCTTGCCACGTACTGTGTTTTAACAGGTTTTCATACAGATTTCACACAGGTTTTCGCACCAGCAAAAATAACACATCAACTCACTCACAGAGTAACACAACAACTCACCCACAGAGTAACACATCAATTCACCCACAGAGTAACACATCAACTCACCCACAGAGTGACACATCAATTCGCCCACAAAGTAACACATCAACTCACACTGGTTACAGAGTAACACATCAACTCACCACAGAGTAACACATCAATCACCACAGAGTCACAGAGTAACACATCAACTCACACACAGAGTAACACATCAACTCACTCACAGAGTAACACATCAACTCACACACAGAGTAACACATCAACTCACACACAGAGTCACACAACAACTCACACACAGAGTAACACATCAACTCACTCACAGAGTAACACATCAACTCACACACAGAGTAACACATCAACTCACACACAGAGTCACACAACAACTCACCCACAGAGTAACACATCAACTCACCCACAGAGTAACACATCAACTCACTCACAGAGTAACACAACAACTCACCCACAGAGTAACACATCAACTCACACACAGAGTAACACATCAACTCACCCACAGAGTGACACATCAATTCGCCCACAAAGTAACACATCAACTCACACACAGAGTAACACATCAACTCACACACAGAGTAACTATCAACTCACCCACAGAGTAACACATCAACTCACCACAGAGTAAATATACTGACAGAGTAACACATCAACTCCCCACAGGTACACATCACTCACTGACGGAGTAACACATCAACTCACCCACAGAGTAACACATCAACTCACCCACAGAGTAACACATCAACTCACCCACAGAGTAACACATCAACTCACTCACAGAGTAACACATCAACTCACCCACAGAGTAACACATCAACTCACCCACAGAGTAACACATCAACTCGCTCACAGAGTAACACATCAATTCACCCACAGAGTAACACATCAACTCACCCACAGAGTGACACATCAATTCGCCCACAAAGTAACACATCAACTCACACACAGAGTAACACATCAACTCACACACAGAGTCACACAACAACTCACCCACAGAGTAACATATCAACTCACCCACAGAGTAACACATCAACTCACCCACAGAGTAACACATCAACTCACCCACAGAGTAACACATCAACTCACTCACAGAGTAACACAACAACTCACCCACAGAGTAACACATCAACTCACACACAGAGTAACACATCAACTCACCCACAGAGTGACACATCAATTCGCCCACAAAGTAACACATCAACTCACACACAGAGTAACACATCAACTCACCCACAGAGTAACACATCAACTCACACACAGAGTAACACATCAACTCACCCACAGAGTAACACATCAACTCACCCACAGAGTAACACATCAACTCACCCACAGAGTAACACATCAACTCACCTCAGAGTAACACATCAACTCCCCACAGAGTAACACATCAACTCACCGAGTAACACATCAATTCGCCCACAGAGTAACACATCAACTCACACACAGAGTAACACATCAACTCACCCACAGAGTAACACATCAACTCACCCACAGAGTAACATATCAACTCACCCACAGAGTAACACATCAACTCACCCACAGAGTAACACATCAACTCACCCACAGAGTAACATCAACTCACTCACAGAGTAACACACTCACCCACAGAGTACACATCAACTCACCACAAGTAACACATCAACTCACCCACAGAGTAACACATCAATTCACCACAGAGTAACACATCAACTCACCCACAGAGTAACACATCAACTCACACACAGAGTAACACATCAACTCACCCACAGAGTGACACATCAACTCGCCCACAAAGTAACACATCAACTCACACACAGAGTAACACATCAACTCACACACAGAGTAACATATCAACTCACCCACAGAGTAACACATCAACTCACTGACGGAGTAACACATCAACTCACCCACAGAGTAACACATCAACTCACCCACAGAGTAACACATCAACTCGCTCACAGAGTAACACAACAACTCACCCACAGAGTAACACATCAACTCACACACAGAGTAACACAACAACTCACCCACAGAGTAACACATCAACACACACACAGAGTAACACATCAACTCACACACAGAGTAACACATAGAACATAGAACATAGAACATTACAGCACAGAATAGGCCCTTCGGCCTTCGATGTTGCGCCGACCAATATAAAAAGCAATGCCCCTCCAAACTAAACCATTCCCTTCTCTTCATATACTTATCAACTAACCTCTTAAACGCCACCAAACTTGGCGCATCTACAACTGCTGCAGGCAGGGCATTCCACTCCCGAACCACCCTTTGGGTAAAGAACCTACCTCTGACATCCGTCCTATAACTATCACCCCTTAATTTAAAGCTGTGTCCCCTCGTGCTAGCTTTCTCCATTCTAGGAAAAAGGCTATCACTGTCCACCCTATCTAAACCTCTAATCATCTTATATGTTTCAATAAGGTCTCCTCTTAGCCGCCTTCCTTCTAACGAAAACAACCTCAAATCCCTCAGCCTCTCTTCATAAGACCTGCCCTCCATACCAGGCAACATCCTGGTAAACCTCCTCTGTACCATCTCCAATGCCTCCACATCTTTCTTATACTGCGGGGACCAGAACTGCACACAATACTCCAAGTGCGGCCGCACTAGAGTTTTGTAAAGTTGCAACATGACGTTGCGGCTCCGAAATTCAATCCCCCTACCAATAAAAGCTAAGACTCCATATGCCTTCTTAACAACCTTCTCGACTTGACTGCCTACTTTCAGGGATCTATGCACATACACACCAAGATCCCTCTGTTCATCAAGACTACTAAGAATCCTACCATTAGCCCTATACTATACACATTTATTATTTCTGCCATAGTGCATTACCTCACACTTTTCCACATTAAACTCCATTTGCCACCTCTCGGCCCAGCTCTGCAACTTGTCCAAATCCCTCTGCAAACTAGAACACCCCTCTTCACTATCTACCACTCCACCGACTTTAGTGTCATCTGCAAATTTACTAATCCATCCTCAATACCCTCATCCAGATCATTTATAAAAATTACAAACAGCAGGGGCCCCAAAACAGACCCCTGAGGTACACCACTTGTCACCGAACTCCACGATGAATATCTCCCATCAACCACACCCTCTGTCTTCTATCTGCTAGCCAATTCCTAACCCAATTAGCTAAATCACCCTCTATCCCATACATCTGCATTTTCTGCAGATGTCTTCCATGGGCCACCTTATCAAACGCCTTACTAAAGTCCATATATACCACATCAAACGCCTTACCCCCATCCACCTCCTTAGTCACTTTTTCAAAAAACTCAATGAGGTTAGTAAGGCACGACCTACCCTTCACAAAACCATGATGACTATCCCCAATCAATTCATTTCTCTCTAAATAACTATAAATCCTATCCCTAATAATTCTCTCCAATACTTTGCCCACAACAGAAGTAAGACTCACTGGCCTATAATTCCCTGGAAGGTCTCTCTTACCCTTCTTGAACAATGGGACCACATTCGCTATCCTCCAGTCCTCTGGAACCACACCCGTAACCAACGACGACCTGAAGATCAGAGCCAGAGGCTCTGCAATCGCCTCTCTTGCCTCCCAGAGAATCCTAGGGTAAATCCCGTCCGGCCCAGGGGACTTATCCAACTTCAAACCCTCACTCACAGAGTAACACAACAACTCACCAATAGAATAACACATCAGCTCACTCACAAAGTAACATATTAACTCACCTACAAGAGCAGCAAGCTGTGATTAATATGGCACATTTCACATGCTAAACTTTTCGAAGACATTTCAAAGGTGCGTTTAAAGCAATCTATTACTCCAAGCCAGGTGAGTTGATGTTTGGGTGCTGGATTGGCTAAACAGGTAGATGCTGAGGAATATTTTAATGAAGGAATGTGAAATATGATTGAGTATGTGAATGTGTTGTGTCCTCTTATTTTCTCCATTTGTTTTAATAATTAATAAACATGTTCTTCCTTTGACTCAAGAAAGCCAGATTAAAATCGACTCCTTGTAACAAATAAATATATTTGGAGTGGTAGAAGGGAAGGAATTCTTTTTAAATTAATCTTCTTGTCACTAACCAAATGGAGAGACTGAATAAAGAACAGGAGCCAGTTAATTCCTCCCCAACTGAGCGATTAACAAAACTGGGGTTCCATTCAGAATGTGAACAAATTAGGGGACCTGGCCTGGAGCTGGTTGTGACACACAATATTGAATCTTTGGGGTAACTTTAAGTGAACTCCCCCTATGACGGCTGACAGGATCAATTCAGCTGCTCACTCTATCTCACCATTCATTTGTGTGGAATGTGAACATTGTAAAACAGGTGGCCAATTGAAAGCAGCCGGACAAATTACAGAAACGTTACCCCCTGAATATCTGAACCAGCTTATCTTCAAAGGGTTAAGATAGAAGAAGGAATCTCCTTTCTTTGAGACTAGGTTTCATGAGAGATCACGGCAGTTTTATGGTTTAGGGTGGAGCAAGAGTGTTTGTTGCCACTGTGAAAGGTATGTGTTTTTAATGCACATATCATGTTCAAAGCCTCTGCTTCATCCCATTCATGGGCTTTTCAATCTACAATAAGAGGAGAATTGAAATGGTGACATATTTAGTGAGTACATGATGGGGTCACTGTCTGCTAACAATCCCTGGGCTGTGGCTATCGGTTAACCAGGGAATGTACAGGGACAGGTGCACTTCAAGCTGTATAGAATGTGAGATGCACTGAGAGTGACTGGTGTTGCTGAGGCCAAGTTGAGGTGCAATGTGAAGAGTTGAAATGAATGGCAAGTGCATCCCATGTCACTGAGACGTCCCAAAGGGCTTTTGGCCAATAAATAATACTTTTGTCACAAAACTGACGTTTTGTGAGAACACAGTGTCTAAATTTGCTCTCAGCAAGATATCATAGATAGAAAATTGAATGAAAAGTCAAAGTAAGAGCAAAATATTGCTGAAAAACAAGAATAAACACTCTCTCCATCTCTCTCAGCAGAACCCATTCACTCCATTATCCTGATCCCTACTTTCATTTCTGTTGTTCTTTAAAACAAACCTATTCTTCTTCTTTCAAGTTTGATGGATCACATTCCTCAACATCTCTCCAAACCTTCCTTAAACAGGAATTTCCTCTGACTCCCAATCCCTTCTCTGATCTCACCCTTTGCCATGTATTCACAATAACCTCCAACTTTGCTCTCTCTGACCCTGAACAACATGCCTTTAGGAAAGACTGAGCTTTATCACATTCTCCCTCAATGAATTTTAAACTCAGCACGAGGCTGAACTCTTTTTCCACTAGCTTCACCTTAACGCACACTCCTTTATAGAAACATAGAAGATAGGGGCAAGAGGAGGCCATTTGGCCCTTTGAGCCTGCTCCACCATTCATTACGATCATGACTGATTGTCCAACTCAATAACCTAATCCCGGATTCTCCCCATAACCTTTGATCCCTTTCACCCCAACTGCTATATCCAGCTACCTCTTGAATGCATTCGGAGGTATCAACTATTTCCTGTGATCGTAAATTCCACAGGCTCACCATTCTTTGGATGAAGAAATGTCTCCTCATCTCCGTCCAAAATGGTCTACTCTGAATCCTCAGACTGTGACCCCTGGCTCTGGACTCTCCCCTCCATCGGGAATATCCTCCCTACATCTACCCTGTTTAGTCCTATGAGAATTTCATAAGTCTCCCCCTCTCATTCTTTAGAATCACAGAGTCCCTATAGTGCAGACGGAGACCTTTCGGCCCATCAAGTCTGCACTGATCACAATCCACCCAGGTCCTATCCCCATAACCCCACACATTTACCCTGCTAATGCCCCGACACTAGGGCCAACCAACCTAACCCACACATCTTTGGACTGTGGGAGGACCCGGAGGAAACCGACGCAGACACAGGGAGAATGTGCAAACTCTGCACAGACAGCGACTGGGGCCGAAACTGATTCTGGCCGCACCCATCCAGGCAAGTGGGGAGAATTATCACAACAATCCTGACTTGGACGAACACTCCTGACTATTCCATCACACTTCACCTGAACTCCAGCGAAAACAATCCTAACCCCGTCAATCTCTCCTCATACATCAGTCCCATCATCCCTGGAATTAGCCTGATAAACCTTCGCTGCACTCCCTCGAGAGCAAGAACATCCTTCCCCAGAAAAGGAGACCAAAACTGCACACAATACTCTAGGTGTGGCCTCATCAAGGCCCTGTATAATTGCAACAACACATCCCTGCTCCTGTACTCCAAACCTCTCGCAATGAAGGCCAACGTACCATTTGCCTTCTTTACCGCCTGCTGCACCTGCATACTTACCTTCAGTGACTGGTGCACAAGGACACCCAGGTCCCTCTGCACTCTCCCCTTTCCCAATTTACAGTCATTCAGATAGTAATCTCCCTTTTTGTTTTTGCTTCCAAAGTGAATAATCTCACATTTATCCAAATTATACTGCATCTGCCATTGATTTACCCACTCACCCCAACCTGTCCAGATCATGCTGAAGGATCTCTGCATCCTAGTAACATTTCACCCTTTCACCTTATTTGGTATCATCTGTAAACTTTGAGATGTTACATTTAATTCCCTCATCCAAATCACTAATATATATTGTGAATGGCTGGCATCCCAGCACCAATCCCTATCGCACCCCACTGCTGCCAATTTGAAAAGGACCCATTAATTTCCAATCTTTGTTTTCTCTCTGCCAACCAGTTTTCTATCCATCTCAATACACTTCCCCCAAATCCATGTACTTTAATCTTGTACGATAGTCTCTTAAGCGGGACTTTGTCAAATGCTTTCTGAAAGTCCAAATATACCACATTGTCTGGCTCTCCCTTGTCAACTCTATTAGTTACATCTTCAAAGAATTCCAGTAATAATATTAAGATAAGTAGATAAGTAGATAAATTTATGGATGAAAAGGGAATGGTTTAGTTTGGAGGGTCATTGCTTTTTCCTAATTGGTCGGCGCAACATCTAAGGCCAAAGGGCCTGTTCTGCGCTGTAATGTTCTATGTTCTATGTTCAACAGATTTATCAAGCATGATTTCCTCTTTCTAAATCCACACTGACTCTGTCTGATCCTGATGTGGAGATGCCAGCATTGGACTGGGGTGAACACAGTAAGAAATTTCAAAACACCAGGTTAAAGTTCAACAGGTTTATTTGGTAGCATAAACCATTAGCTTTCGGAGCACTGCCCCTTCATCAGATAAGTGGGGGTTCTGTTTACAAACAGGGCATCTAAAGAAACAAACTCAATTTACAAAATATTGGTTGGAAAGTGAGTCTTTACAAGTAATCAGTCTCAAAGATACAGACAAAGTGAGTGGAGAGAGGGTTATGCACAAGTTAAAGAGATGTGTATTATCTCCAGCCAGGACAGTTAGTGAGGTTTTATAAACCCAGGCAAGTCGAAGGTATTACATGTAGTGTGACATGAACCCAAGATCCCGGTTGAGACTGTCCTCATGTGTGCAGAACTTGGCTATCAGTCTCTGCTCAGGACTCTGTGCTGTCGTGTGTCGTGAAGGCCCCCTTGGAGAATGCTTACCCAAAGATCAGAGGCTGAAGTGTTCGCCAACAGGAAGAAAACACTGTTGCCTGGTGATTGTCACGTGATGTTCATTCATCTGTTGTCTTGGCATCTGCATGGTCTCCCCAATGTACCATACCTCGGGACATCCTTTCCTGCAGTGTATCAGAGAGACAACATTGGCCGAATCGCAAACATATGTACCGAGTACCTTGTGAAAGATATTCTCACGTGAGATGATGTCATCCGTGTTGATCCTACCACTGCTTTCTAAATGCTCCGCTATCAAGTCTTTGATAATGGATTTGAGAATTTGAGACTTTTTCCCATTACCGGTGTTAGGCTTACTGATCTATAATTCCTTGTTTTCTCTCTACTTCCCTTTTTGAATAGTGGGGTGACATTAGCTACCCTCTAATCTACAGGGACTGTTCCGGAGTCTATAGAATGCTGGAAGGTGACCACCAATGCATCCACTATTTGTAGAGCCACTTCCTTAAATACTCTGGGATATAGATTATCAGATCCTGGGGATTTATTCACCTTCAATCCAATCCATTTTCCCAGCACCACTTCTCTACTGATATTGATCTTCCTTAGATTTTCCCTCTCACTAAATCTTGAATTCTCCAACATTTCTGATATCTGTTTTGTGTCCTCTTCTGTGAACAAAGAACAAAGAACAAAACAGCACGGGAAACAGGCCCTTCAGCCCAACAAGCCGCGCCACCACCCCTACCTGCGATCCCTGTCTATGTTTATAGATCTATGGATTAAAAACCAAATTTGAGACAATTTAGGGAGAATTTGTTCTACCAATTAGCCTAAGAGCACATCTTTGGGATGTGGGAGGAAACCGGAGCACCGGCAGAAAACCCACGCAAGCACGGGGAGAATGCACAAACTGCCACAGACACAGGCCCAAATCCATGTATCTGCGCAGCACAGCGATAGTCACTGAGCTGTCGTGTTGCCCATCAAATAGTCCAGGTCAAGCATACACTAACAACGTGAAGCAGTAGGATACTCTTGAAAAAGTTCCAAGAGCAGTCCTCTCACGACCCATCGCGTGTATGCCCCTCGTTAGACAACAAGGTGGACCAAAGCACCTGTAGGATAAAAACAAGTACATCAATATCATCATCTATTTACACACTTCCCAGGGACTCCCAAGGCTCATGATCCCTATTTTAAATCAGTTTTCTATACCCCTCCATTCCCATTCTGTTCATGTGCCCATCTAAGTATTTCTTAAATACTCCAGAGTATTTTGGACAGTGATAGCCTTTTTCCTAGGATGGTGGCACGAAAGCTAGCACGAGGGGACACAGCTTTAAATTAAGGGGTATGAGTTATAGGACGGATATCAGAGGTAGGTTCTTTACTCAAAGAGTGATTAGGGAGTGGAATGCCCTGCCTGCAGCTGTTGTAGATGCGCCAAGTTTGGTGGCGTTTAAGAGGTTAATTGATAAGTATATGGAAGAGAAGGGAATCATTTAGTTTGGAGGGGCATTGCTTTTTATTTTGGTCGGCACAACATCGAAGGCCGAAGGGCCTGTTCTGTGCTGTAATGTTCTATGTTCTACGTTCTAGTACCTGCCTCCACCACTTTACTTGGCAGCGCATTCCATACACCCACCACCCTCTGTGTGAAAAAACTCCCTCTAGTATTCAAATTATACCTTACCCCCCTCACCCTAAGCCTGTGACCCTTCGTGCTATTTGAGTCCATCCTAGGAAAAAGCTTAACCCTGTTTACTCTATCTATCCCCTTCAAAATCTTGTACACCTCTATTAGATCTCCTCTAAGTCTACGTCTTTCTAAGGAAAACAGTCCCAATTTGCCTAACCTGTCCTCGTAACTCAGACCTTCCATACCAGGCAGCATCCTGGTAAACCTCCTCTGCACTCTCTCCAGGGTCTCCACGTCCTTCCGGTAGTAAGGCGACCAGAACTGGACGCAGTATTCCAAATGAGGTCTAACCAGCGTTTTATACAACTGCAACATTAAAGGCCAGCTCTTGTACTCTATACCCCTTCCTATAAAGGCTAACATACTATATGCTTTCTTCACAACCTTCTCCACTTGCTCTGCCACCTTCAGAGACTTGTTCACCTGCACCCCCAGGTCCCTCTGCGTTTCTATACTCTTAATAGGTCTACCCTTTATCATATACCTCCCCCCTACATTCTTTCTCCCGAAATGCATCACCTCACATTTATCAGGATTGAATTCCATCTGCCATCTGTCTGCCCAAGCTACCAGCCTATCTACGTCCTGCTGCATCGCCTGACAATGCTCCTCACTATCCGCAAGTCCAGCCATCTTTGTATCATCTGCAAACTTGCTGATCACTCCACTTACTCCCTCTTCCAAGTCATTTATATATATTACAAATAGAAGAGGTCCCAGTACTGAGCCCTGCGGCACACCACTAGTGACCGACCTCCAGCTAGAGAAACTCCCTTCCACTATTACTCTCTGTCTCCTATTACCAAGCCAGTTACTTATCCATTTAGCTACCTGTCCTTGTATCCCATTTGCCTTGACCTTCTCGACTAACCTCCCATGAGGGACTTTGTCAAACGCCTTACTTAAATCCATATAGACAACATCAACGGCTCGCCCTTCGTCCACTGTTTTGGTGAAGGCAGAACCAAGTATGTATTTAGTTCTTCACCATTTCTTTGTCCCATATTATACATTCCCACATTTCTGCCTGTAGGGGACCTACATTTGCCTTCACCAACCTCCTTCTCTTCACTTATCTATGGAAATTCTTAGTGTCAGTCTTTGTGTTCCCTCCAAGCTTACTTTCGTACTGTATTTTCCCCTTCTTTATCAATCCTTTTTGCTGAGTTCTAAACTGCTCCAAATCGTAAATTGCCTTATCATATGTATCTCTAATTTTGTGTTTAGTGTCATTTTCAATATCACCACTGCAGTTTGGGGTCTATATATGACATCCACTAATGCTTTTTGTCCCTTGGTATTTCTCAGCTCTACCCATACAGACTCCACATTGTCAGAACGAATATCCTTTCTCACTATTGTGTTCATTTCCTCTTTAAACAGCAGTGCCACTCCACACCACCTTTTCCTTTATGCCTCTTCTTCTGAATATTGTGGGAGATTCAGTTCCCATCCCTGGTCACCCTTCAGCCATGTCTCCATCATCCCAAACATATCATATCCATTTACATCTCTCTGTGTGATTAATTCGTCCAGTTATCCAGGAGTCTGCCCATTGGACACTTTGACCTCTCTCCAGAATTCTCCCACCACCTGATTCCCTCTCTGCTCAGTTACTCTCTCTTGATCCTTTTCATTGAGATATACTGGTGTCTCATTGGCCATTTCAATTTCTTTGTTCTGTTTGAGTAAACCCAAAATTAAAAGATATAATCTGGTTACCTGCCCAAATGGACTCTGTGAAAACACGTTATGATCTGCTGACTTAGGCAAAACCAATTAAATCCTGTTAATGTCTAATTACTACATAAATAAATCTGACCTTGAGGCCCAGATGATCACCTTAGTTTGAGATAAGGCAGAACCAAAAAATGAGTTTTGTTGACAAGATCAGTCGTTGAAAGCAGGGCGTAAGTGTATAACGATGTTTTAACTGATAATATCCAAACATGTCCACTATTTGAAAATGTATAAAAGAAACTCAGCTGCCATTTTAAAGTTGAGAATGTGGCTGTGGAGCACTGGAGAGAGCCCAGCCTTTCTCCCAAAGCTTTGTCCGATAAACTACATGTTGAATCTTTAAATCTGACGCTGAGTGGTGATTTTCCCACAACAGTTCCCTTCCTTCACTCTGAGCTGTCTCCATCTGGACTAGCAATATTCTCTGACAGGGATATTGTTACCAAACCTGGTAACAAGCCTTTGGTATCTGGCAAGCTGATTCTCCCTCAGCAGAGGCAAAGTTTCAAGTCTGTCCTTCTGTCTTCTACTTGTCCCCTCCCTCCCCGAGGTATGACAGGGTTCCCCTTCCACACACCACTCCACCATTCTCTGGATTCAGCAGATAATCTTTCCATAACATTTCCATCACCTCCTTCAGTGAACACTTGTCATTCAAAGGGACTCATTCCTCATTCACTCTTCAATCATCCAACAATCCCCTCCCTATCCTGTGACCCTCTTCATATATAAAAAACAAGGGGTATAACACCAATCATTAGATCGATTCCAGAGATGAGGGGTTTGCTTTATGACGAGAGATTGGGCAGTTTAGGCCTATATCTAAATTAGAAGAATGAGAGCAGATTACAAATTCTAAAGGGATTGACAGACGGAGAGAATGTTTCCTCTTGTGCAGCAACCTACAACAAGGATTATAGTTTTAGGATAAGGGGTAGTAGATTTAAAACAGAAATGAGAGGAAACTACGTCTCTCAAGGAGTTGAGAGTTTGGAATTCACTACCTCAAAGTGCAGTGAGTAAATTTAATTAGTACTTATAGAACTCTACAGTGCAGAAAGAGTCTGCACCAAACACAATCCCACCAAGGCCTTACCCATATATATATTATACCCATTAATCCCTCTAACCTCTGCATCCCTGGACACTGGGGGCGATTTCTTAGCATGGCCAATCAACCTAACCCTGCACATCCTTTGGACTGTGGGAGGAAACTGGAGCACCCAGTGGAAACCCACACAGACATGAGGAGAATGTGCCAACTCTACACAGACAGTGACTCGAGCTGGGAATGGAACCCACAACCCTGGAGCTATGAAGCAGCAGTGCTAACCACTATGCTACCATGGCACTCTGATGGGTTAAAGGATTATGGTGAACAGACAGGAAAGTGGAGTTGAGGACTAGACACAGTCAGCTATGATTGTATGGAATGGCAGAGCAGGATGGAGGAGTTGAATTGCTGATTCCTGCTCTTGGTTCATATGTTCTTATGATAATGATTCATTTTTAATCTTCTCCCTTCTCACAATCCAGGAGTCCAAATGCCCATTTCTAGCCTTTTGGTTTTGTCTCCTGTATTCAGTGTTTACAATGTGGTGACTCCAAACGAGATGGAGTGACCATTTTGCAGATCATCTCCATTCAGAGAACCACAGAATTGTTACAGCATTGAAGGAGGCTATTTGGCCCATCGTGTTGATACCAGCCCTCCAAATGAGCAACACACCAAATGTCCTTCCTCCATAACAATCTTCCTTTTCTGTTAACAGTCCAATTCTCTCTGAAACACCCCAATATAACCTGCCTCCGTCACACTCTCAGACCCAAGCCACTCAAGGAGTTGCCTCATATCATTTCTTTTCCCTTTACCTGAAGCAGGTTGAGGGGTCAAATGCTCCTGGTTTGTACCTTTATATGGTTTTTCTCCCTTTTGGATTTTGCTTTCAGAGAGCAGTTGTTAATTCTTCTGCCAGTCACATCATCTTTAGACAGATCCTTTGTTTCTTGTCCCTTATTCTTACATCATCAACTCCTCTGCCATCTAATCTCACCTTTAACCTTTATCCTTTAACCCTATCAATGACCTTCCTTTTTTTCAGTTCTTTTTTGTTACATTTCAGAGTCTGCTGACCTGCTGAGTGTGAAGGGGGGTCAATTATCATTGCTGATGGCCAGGATATGGGAGAGGTCACTGGGTATGTTCAAACACGATCGAGATTTTCAACATTCTCAGAAAGGAAGGGCCTTGCTTTAATGAGGCTAATGGGAGATTATGAGATAGTGATAACATTGCCAAATTAGCAATCCAGAGACCCAGTCTGATGCTGTGGGGCCACAGGTCAAATCCCACCACGGCAGCTGATGGGATTGAAAGCTGGTCTCAGTGATGGTCATGATGTAGAGATGCCGGCGTTGGACTGGGGTAAACTCAGTAAGAATCTGGCAACACCAATTTTAAATCCAACCGATTTATTTGATAGAAAATCTGCTAGCTTTTGGCCTTTGTAGCCTTGTCAGCCTGACGAAGACTACAAAGGCCAAAACCTTGCAGATTTACTATCAAATAAATCGGTTGGATTTAAAATTGATGTTGCCAGATTCTTACTCAGTGATGGTGACCATGCCAACTATCATTGCAGAAACCCACCTCCTTCACTAATGCCCTTTAGGGAAGGAAATCTGCCAACTTTACCCCATCTGACCTATATGTGACTCCCCTGCAATGTGGTTGACTCTCAACTGCCCTCTGGAATGGTCCAGTGAGAAACTCTATTCCAGGGCAATTAGGGATGGGGAAATCGGGACTTGACAGTGATCTCACATCCTGTGATGGAACAAGGAAAAGAATTGATTTTTTTTTCACAGAATCCTACAAGGCAGAAAGAGGCCCTTTGGCCCATCGAGGCTGCACCAAATACAATCCTACCCAGGCCCTCACTCTCACTCTCACACTACCTCCTCACTCTCACTCTGCCTCCTCACTCTCACACTAACCCCCAACTCTCACACTAACCCCTCACTCTCACACTAACCCCTCACTCTCACACTAACCCCTCACTCTCACACTAACCCCCCACTCTCACACTAACCCCTCACTCTCACACTAACCCCTCACTCTCACACTAACCCCTCACTCTCACACTAACCCCTCACACTCACACTAACCCCCCACTCTCACACTAACCCCTCACTCTCACACTAACCCCCAACTCTCACACTAACCCCTCACACTCACACTAACCCCTCACTCTCACACTAACCCCTCACACTCACACTAACCCCCGACTCTCACACTAACCCCTCACTCTCACACTACACTCACACTACCCCTCACTCTCACCACTACAACCCTCACACTCACATACCCCCGCCACACTAACACTAACTCCTCCCCACTAACAATAACCCTCACACATCACCACATATCCCTCACGTCACACTACCCCCTCACACTCACACTAAACCCGCACTCTCACACTCCCCCTCACACTCACACTAAGCCTCACACTCACACTACCCCCTCCTCTCACACTCCCCCGCACTCTTTACACTGCCCCTTCATGCTCCACACTATCCCCTCACTCATCACACTACCACCTCACACTCACACATCCCGCACCACTCACACTACCCCCACACTACACCACTACTCCCTCACTACTTCACACGTACCCCCTCCACACCACCCTACTCCCTCAACTCTCACACTAAAAAGCCCCCTCACACTCACATACCTCACACCTCACACTAACCCATCCACAACTCACACTAACCCCCCTACTCACATAACCCTCCTCCACATACCCCCTCACTCTCACACTATCCCCTCACGTACTCACACATACCCCTCACACTACCACTCAAAATTCCCTCCACATTACACCACTAAACCTCACACTCACACTATCCCCTCACTCTCACACTAACCCCTCACACTCACACTACCCCCTCACACTCACACTAACCCCTCACACTCACACTAACCCCTCACACTCACACTACCCCTCACACTCACACTAACCCCTCACACTCACACTACCCCTCACACTCCTTTGATCTCGTTAAGATCCATTCCTCTTGCAGCGAACAAACTTTGCCCTGATATTTCCAGTATGCTTCTGATTGTCCCGTGAAAGGCGCTACATGAATGTAGCCGGTTGTTATTGTCAAAGTGGCTAGTAATGGATAGCGGACTCAGTGAGATGAGGGTGTAGTTCCGATGACTCTCACGGGGCGGTTCTCTCTCTCTCTCTCTCTGTCTGTCTGTATATAAGCAGAGAGTGTGCACTGGAGGCAGTGCGAGTCGGACAGGCAAAGTTCAACTCCAGCCTGCACAGAGCCAGGTACAGACCCAGACCCAGACCCAGACCCAGGGGCAAGGACAGGGACAAGGACAAGGACAGGGGCAGGGGCACACCGAGAGACAGACCCAGACACAGGGATAGGGACAGGGGCACAGCAACCGCGTTTACACAACCACCAGGGACCGAGCAACTCAGAGAGTGGAAAAGCGAGCTGCCACTTCAAGGCATGAGTGACTGAGGGGTGGGTGAGTGATTGGGGGGATGACTGGGTGGGTGAGTGATTTGGTGGGTGGCTGTCTGGGTGGGTGGATAGACGGGTGATTGGGTTGGTGACAGGGTGGGTGAGTGACTGGGTGGGTGACAGGGTGGGTGAGTGAGTGATAGATTGGGTGGGTGGGTGGGTATGAATGGGTGGGTGAGTGACAGATTCTCCTGACAGCAGCTGTGTCGCTTTATTAGCCGGGGTTGAGAAATGGGAGTAAGATAGATCGGAAATGGGGATTTATAAATTCAGTCTGAGTGATGACATTGTGAGTTTGGGAAAAGGAATGGAGTAAAGCAGGATTTTAACCGTGGATCATAATCAGAGAGAGATTCGTGAATGTGGATTTGAAGTGTGTGCAATGTGATTAGTGTACTGTGTTTAATATACAGTGTGATTTAATATACAGTGTTTAATATACACTGATTAATGTACAGTGTGATTAGTGTACAGTGTTTAATATACAATGTGTGTAGTGTACAGTGTTTAATGTACAGTGTTTAATGTACAGTGTGATTTAATATACAGTGTGATTTAAGATAGTGTTTAATGTACACTGATTAGTGTACAGTGTGATTAGTGTACAGTGTGATTAGTGTACAGTGTGATTAGTGTACTGTGTTTAATATACAGTGTGATTTAATATACAGTGTTTAATATACACTGATTAATGTACAGTGTGATTAGTGTACAGTGTTTCATGTACAGTATGTGTAATGTACAGTGTGTGTGTGTGTTGCAGAGCCGTGGCACTCTGATTGACATGAAGGCCATTCTCTCCGTTGCCTGGCTGCTGTTCCTGTGCCCGGGGCTGGGAGCTGCCCTAAGCCGCAGCCGCCGGGAGCTGAGCCCGGGTTTACACCGCTCCGGGATCCGGGACCCGCACGGCTCTTACTGCCGCCGCCTGGGCTCCTGCTGCCCCGGCAGGGATGATGTGTGTACCGTCCCCTACATCGATACCATCTGCTACTGTGATCTCTTCTGTAACCGTACCGTGTCTGATTGCTGCCCCGACTTCTGGATTTACTGCCTGGGGACACACCCTCCCACCCTGGGTAAGAGTCTGTACACTGGGGGGGTGGAGGGGGTGTGGGGGAAAGAGGGGGAAAGGGGCTGGAATCCCCCAAAACACTTCCCATCTCCACTCCAAATCAACTCAAATATCGCCGGATTAACTGGCTGCTTTTATTTGGGAGATTCGGGATTAGATTGAAAAAAAAATCAACTTGAGTTTCCTGTTTCTTCACATTGAGGTGAAACAGAAAGTGTTTCTGTGACATTGGGGGGGAAAGATTGGCTCTCCACCTCCCCCTCCCCCCCCACCCCCCCCAACCCACACACACACACACACTATCCCCCAACCACACACACACACACACACACTATCCCCCCACCACACACACACACACACACTATCCCCCCAACCA
>JAGIQG010000024.1:45537716-45602716 GCA_024679065.1 Sphyrna mokarran
GTGGTCTATGTGGGGAGATGCAGTCTCTCTGGGGGGAGGGACAGCCTGTGGGGGGTGGGGCACTCACTGTAGGATGTGCAAAGAAACATAGAAAATAGGAACAAGTGTCAGCCATTCAGCCCTTCGAGCCTCTTCATCACTCAGAATGAGGCTGCAGATTGACTTGGACAGGCCGGGAGAGTGAGCAAAGAAATGGCAGGTGGAATACAATGTGGGAAAGTGTGAGGTTATGGGCTTTGGTGGGAAAAATAGAGTGTAGACTATTTTCTACATAGGGAAGGGCTTTGGAAATCTGAAGCACAAAGGGATTTGGGACTCCTGATTCAGGATTCTTTCAAGATTAACGTGCAGGTTCAGGTGGCAATTAGGAAGACAAATTCATTCGTTTCTAGAGGGCTAGAATACAAGATCAGGAATGTCCTGCTGAGGCTGTATAAGACTCTGGTCAGACCCCATTGGGAGTATTATGAACAGTTTTGGGCCCCATATCTAATGAAGGATGTGCCAGCCTTGGGAAGGGTCCAGAGAAGGTTCACAAGGATGATCCCTGGAATGAAGAATTTATCATATGAAGGGCGATTGAGGATTCTGGATCTGTAATCGATGGAGTTTAGAAAGATCTAATTGAAACTCACCAAATACTGAGAGGTCCAGATGTGAACGTGGAAAGGATGTTTCTCCCAGTGGGAGACATCATAGAATATAGAACCCTACAGTGCAGAAAGAGGCCTTTCAGCCCATCGAGTCTGCACCAAACACAATCCCACCCAGGCCCTACCCCCATATCTCTACATATTATATCCGCTAATCCCTCTAACCTACACATCCCTTGACACTAAGGGGCAATTTCTTAGCATGGTCAATCAACCTAACTCACACTCTTTGGACTGTGGGAGGAAACTGGAGCACCCAGAGGAAACCCACGCAGACACAAGGAGAATGTGCAAACTCCACATAGACAGTGACCCGAACCAGGAATCGGACCCAAGACCTTGTAGCTGTGAAGCAGCAGTGCTAACCACTGTGCTACCATGCCACCCATGAGATTAGAACTCAAGGGCACAGTCTCAGAGTGAAGGGAGGCTCCTTTAAAACAGAGATGAGGACAATTTTTTTTCAGCCAGAGGGTGGTGAATCTGTGGAATTCATTGCCACAGAGGGCTGTGGAGGCCAGGCCACTGAGCGTCTTTAAGACAGAGATAGATAGGTAATTGATCAATAAGGGGATCAGGGGTTGAGAACGGGGATAAGAATCTTATCTGCCATGATTGAATGGTGGAGCAGGTTCAATGGACTGAATGCCCAATTCTGCTCCTATATCGTACGGTCTTAATATGATCATGGCTGATCATTTGACACAATTGCCTGCTCTCACTTCCCTCTCTAAAGGAAAAGTCAGATTGACCCATCACAAATCTGAGAGGGAGCAGATACCTTGCACAGAGCTGTAAGGGGGGAGGTTACATACCTGAGAATACAGAGGTCATTCCTCTAGGATTAGCAAGGTGTCCTACACATTATACTCCATGTAAAGGAAATATTATAACACTGCCTGCCGTTCAGTGAGGTTACAAACTCAGTCGCATTCATTCAAATCATCACACACTTCATTGAGATTACTGAGAATGAATACTGCAATAATTACCTCAAAATATCTATCCCAATTAACCTCAACTGTTCAGTCCCATTGAAATGTGAAGTGGACGAGAGAACAAAATTTACTCTGACACACTTAAATAGGAATGTGACATTCTTCTCACGAGACTTCTGACTCTCACTGGGGTATGGCTCCCACACACACTGACTCTCACTGGGGTATGAGTCCCACACACACTGACTCTCACTGGGGTAAGTCTCCCACGCACACTGACTCTCACTGGGGTACGGCTCCCACGCACACTGACTCTCACTGGGGTACGGTTCCCACACACACTGACTCTCACTGGGGTATGTCTCCCACACACACTGACTCTCACTGGGGTATGTCTCCCACACACACTGACTCTCACTGGGGTACGGCTCCCACACACACTGACTCTCACTGGGGTACGGCTCCCACACACACTGACTCTCACTGGGGTACGGCTCCCACACACACTGACTCTCACTGGGGTACGGCTCCCACACACACTGACTCTCACTGATGCCAATGGAACTTGATGGTTTGAGTTATAAGAGGTTAGATGGACTGTGATTTTTATCCCTAGAGCGAAGGAGACTTAGGGGTGATTTTATAGAAGTCTTTAAAATAATGAGGGGTACAGATCAGTTAGATAGTCAACATGTTTTTTCAGCAGTAGAGGAGTCTAAAACTAGAGGATATAGTTTAAAGTGAGAGGGGAGAGATACAAAAGCATCTAGGGGGATACTTTTCTCAGACTCAGGGTGGTGAGTGTCTGGAACGAGTTGCCAGAGGCAGTAGTTAAGTTGGGTACAATTTTGTCTTTTAAAAAGTGTTTAGACAATTACATGGGTAAGGTTGGTATAGAGGGTCAAATACAAGGAATTGGGACCAGTTTAGTGGTAAAAACTGGGTGGTATGGACAAGTTAGGCTGAAGGGCCTGTTTTAAACCTCTGACTCAATTAACTGTCTAACGGGGGTACTGAAGGATTTTGAGTAAATCAAAGGACTATTTCTAAAGGAGGGGTATTGATGAACAGGAAGGGATTGTACAGAGTTTGTTTTGGGGGTTTAATGGGGTTTTGGGGTGACATATCTTCCAATTATTTCTGGGCATTTGGCTCCATAATCCTCGGGAGTCGGGTGAAGGGCCCTCGAGTGCTGGGAGTCAGGGTGAAGGGCCCTCGGGGCCTGGGAGTCGGGTGAAGGGCCCTCGGGGCCTGGGAGTCGGGTGAAAGGCCCTCGGGGTTGCCTCCTCTCTGAGGGACATTTGGAGTGAATCCCAGGATAGGGCAGTGGAAAGTGTGTGTTTAAGTTTGAAAGGGTTCTGAAATATTTGGGGATTGGATTGATCTGAGTACAGCAAGAGGGCTGAATTGAATTCTACAAGAATGTCAGCACTTAAGAGTGGTGAGCAGTCAGGGGAACACAGCCCAGATATAATGCAATGGAAGTCTTGCAGCAATGAATGGGGCAGATGTTTAATGAGCTGCAGTGAAAAGGTGACAGACATCCTGAAGCCTAACTTCAGTTCCACAGACTGGGTGAAGATTCACAATGCAGGCCGTGATCCCAGGCAAGCTTATTTGGAAGCAAGGTGTATGGAAGAGCCATGGTGAGGTCATGACCTTTTGTAGTTCCTTGCGGTCTTGAGAAAGCAGGAGCCCAGACCAAACTGTGATACAAGCAGAAAGAATGCTTTCTATGGGGCATCTGTAAAAATTAGTGAGAATCATAGCTGACATGCCAAATATCCTCAGTCTTCTAAGAAAGTAACGGTGTTGGTAGACTTTCTTAACTATAGTTCCATGAGTCAAGGAGAAATTGAGGTTTACAGCATGGAAATAGGCCCTTTGACCCAACTTGTCCATGCCGCTCAGTTTTAACCACTAAGCTAGTCCCAATTGCCTGCATTTAGTCCATGTCCCTCTATACCCCCTATCTAATCCATGTAACTGTCTAAATGCTTTGTAAAAGACAAAATTATATCTGCCTCTACTATTACCTCTGGCAGCTTGTTCCAGACACTCACACCCACTGTGTGAAAAAAATTTCTGCTCTAGACTCTTTTTATCCTACAGGTGCTTTGGTCCACCTTGTTGTCTAACGAGGGGCATAAACACGATGGGTTATGAGAGGGCTGCTCTTGGTTTTTTCGAGAGTATCCTAGTGCTTCACATCGTTAGTGTACACTTGACCTGGACCATTTGATGGGCAACACGACAGCTCAGTGAATATCGCTGTGCTGTGCAGATACATGGATTTGGGCCTGTGTCTGTGGGAGTTTGCACATTCTCCCCGTGCTTGCGTGGGTTTTCTCCAGGTGCTCCGGTTTCCTCCCACATCCCAAAGATGTGCTCTTAAGCTAATTGGCAAAACAAATTCTCCCTAAATTGTCTCAAATTTGGTTTTTAATCCATAGATCTATAAACATAGACAGGGATCACGGGTAGAGGTGAGAACATCGGGGTGGCGGTGCTGGCTCATTGGGCCAAAGGGCCTGTTTCCCATGCTGTTTTGTTCTTTGTTCTTTGTATCTCTTCCCTCTCACCTTAAATCTATGCCCTCTAGTTTTAGACTCCCCTACCTTTGGGAAAAGATATTGATTATCTAGCTGATCTGTGCCCTTCTTTATTTTACAGACCTCTATAAATCACCCCTCAGCTTCCCAAGCTCCAGAGAAAAAAGTCTCAGTCTATCCAGTCTCTCCTTATAACTCAATCCATTAAGTCCCGGTAACATCCTAATAAATCTTTCCTGCGCTCTTTCTAGTTTAATAACATTCTTTCTATAATCGGGTATCCCTCATAATTTTATAAACTTCTATCAGGTCACCCTCAGCCTCTGTCTTTTCAGGGAAAACAATTCCAATTTATCCAATTTTCCTCATAGCTAATATCCTCCATACCAGGCAACATCTTGCTAAACCTTTTCTGTCAACCCTTCAAAGCTACAACTTCCTTCTGGTAATATTGTGACCAGCATTCCAAATCTGGTCCAACCAACAATTTTATATAACTGTGACATAATTTGCCAACTTTTATACGCGATGCCCCATGCTTTCTTCACAACCTTTTCCATTTGTGCTGCTGCTTTTAGGAATCTGTGGACCTGTATCCCAGATCTCTCTCTGTGTCTATGCTCCTGATGGTTCTGCCATTTATTTTATAGCTCCCACCTGAATTGGATTTATCAAAGTTCATCGCCTCACATTTGTCCGGATTAAATTCCATTTTTCTGGCCAGTTTTCCAGCCTAACTCCATCCTGCCATCTTCTTTAATCTTCATCACTATCCGCAGCTCCAGAAATCTTCATATCATCAACAAACTTGCTAATCAGACCACCTATGTTTTCTTCCAAGTCATTTATATATATTCCATCAACAGAGGTCCCAGCACTGATCCCTGTGGAACACCACTAGTTACAGCCCTCCATTCAGAAAAACACCCCTCCACTGCTACCCACTAATTTCTATGGCCAAGCCAGTTCTGAATCTATCTAGCTAGTTCACCCCTAATCCTGTGTGATTTAACCTTTTGTACCAACCTACCATGAGGGACCTCAGAACACAGAACATAGAACACTACAGGCCCTTAAACCCTCGATGTTGTGTCGAGCTAGGTCCAAAGAACAAAACAGCCCAGGAAACAGGCCCTTCGGCCCAACGAGCCCGCCCGCCATCCCGATGTTCCCACCTCAACCTGTGATCTCTGTCTGTGTTTATAGATCTAAGCATTGAAACCAAATTTGAGATAATTTAGGAAGAATTTGTTCTGCCAATTAGCCTAAGAGCACATCTTTGGAAAGTGGGAAGAAACCGGAGCACCCGGAGAAAACCCATGCAAGCACGGGGAGAATGCGCAAACTCCCACAGACACAGGCCCAAATCCATGTATCTGCACAGCACAGCAATAGTCACTGAGCTGTCGTGTTGCCCATCAAATGGTCCAGGTCAAGCGTACACTAACGACGTGAAGCACTAGGATACTCTCGAAAAAAATCCAAGAGCAGCCCTCTCACGACCCATCGCGTGTATGCCCCTCGTTAGACAACAAGGTGGACCAAAGCACCTGTAGGATAAAAACAAGTACATCAATATCATCATCTATTTACACACTTCCCAGGGACTCCCAAGGCTCATGATCCCTATTTTAAATCAGTTTTCTATACCCCTCCATTCCCATTCTGTTCATGTGCCCATCTAAGTATTTCTTAAATAACTCCAGAGTACCTGCCTCCACCACTTTACTTGGCAGCACGTTCCATATCCCCACCACCCTCTGTGTGAAAAAATTCCCTCTAGCATCCAAATTATACCTTACCCCCCTCACCCTAAGCCTGTGACCCCTCGTGCTATTTGAGTTCATCCTAGGAAAAAACTTAACCCTGTTTACTCTATCTAGACCCCTCATAATCTTGTACACTTCTATTAGATCTCCTCTAAGTCTACGTCTTTCTAAGGAAAACAGTCCCAATTTGCCTAATCTCTCCTCGTAACTCAGACCTTCCATACCAGGCAGCATCCTGGTAAACCTCCTCTGCACTCTCTCCAGAGTCTCCATGTCCTTCCGGTAGTAAGGCGACCAGAACTGGACGCAGTATTCCAAATGAGGTGAAACCGACATTTTATACAACTACAACATTAAAGGCCAGCTCTTGTACTCTATACCCCTTCCTATAAAGGCTAACATACTATATGCTTTCTTCACAACTTTCTCCACTTGCTCTGCCACCTTCAGAGACTTGTTCACCTGCAACCCCAGGTCAGTTCTGAATGTGTATCAATCCTATCCTTAAGAATCTTCTCCAACAATTTCACTATCATTGACGTCAAGCTCACAGGCCCATAATTACCTGAGTTATCCTTGCTATCCTTAGGCTAATTGGCCAAACAAATTCTCACTAAATTGTCTCAAATTTGGTTTTTAATCGATAGATCTATAAACATGGATAGGGATTGCAGGTAGAGGTGGGAACATCGGGGGTGGCGGCGCGGGCCTAAGGGCCTGTTTCCCGTGCTGTTTTGTTCTTTGTTCTTTGTACCCTTCTTGCATAACAGGCCAATATTAATTATCCTCCACTCTTCTGCAACATCACCTTTGGCCAATGAGGAAACAAAGATTTCTTGTAAAGGCCCAGCAATTTCCTTGCTTGTTTCCCTCAGTAACCTGGGATAGATGCCACCTGGCCCTGGGTATTTGTCTATCTTAATGTTTTTTAATTCATCTAACACTTCACCCCCCCACCCCCCTGCCTTGTAATGGTGACTTGCTCTAGAGGGTTTATCCACTCCAAGACAACATCGATTAATGTCTTTCTCCTTGCAAAGTACTCAATAAGGATCTCACCCACTTCAGTTTCTATCCATAATTTCTCTCCATTCTCTTTGTGTGAACCAACTCTTTCTCCAGCCACCCTCTTGTTTATATATATATATAAAATGGGATTTTCTTTTTCACAGGCATGTGGCTGTCTCACACTCCGATCAACTGCTCCCTAAAAGACTCCCACATGCCAAATCTGGATTTACCCGCAAAGCCTCTCTCAAACAATAGCCTCCAAATCCTGCCTAACCCGGTTATAGTTAGTCTTTCCCCAGTTTAGAATCCTAACCCGAGGACAACACTTGTCTTTTTCCATGAATATCCCAAAACTCACAGATTTGTGGTCACTGTTGATCACATGTTCCCCCACTGCAACTTTGACCTGTTTGGGTTCATTCCCTGGTACCAGGTGCAGTATGGCCCCCTCTCTAACCAGACTATCTACATATTGTTCCAAGATGTTCTTTATTTGACCAACATGTACTGGGAGAGAGATAGCCAGAGGATTCCAACTTCTGTCTGATTAATATCAACGAGCCTGTGCTGCCATTTTAACATTATGAGTGCCCTCCTCTACCTATACCTATGTCAATACCTATTGGGGAAGACTGAGGGAAGACTAATTTAGGGACAATTTATTAACACCAATCAGCCTAAGAGCACGTTTTTAGGGTGTGGGAGGAAACTGGAGCACCTGAAGAAAACCCACACAATCACAGGAAGAATGTGCAAACTCCCGCAGACACCACCCCAAATCCATGTATCTGCACAGCAAACAGCGATAGTCACTGAGCTGTCGTGTTGCCTGTCAGCTGGTCCAGTTTAAGCGCACACTAACGACGTGAAACACTAGGCAACTCTCTAAGTAACATCCAAGAGCAGCCCTCGCACGACCCACTGTGTGTATACCCCTTGTTGGACAAGGCGGACCGCATCACCTATGAAGTTAAAGAAAAGACATCAATAAACATGCAAAAGTTAGACATTTGCAGATTCCCCAGAAGCGCAAAATAAAGCAAGTGAGCCATGAAATATGTTAGAAGGGCGTCCCTGGCAATCAAGCCCCAGGGCTCTTGATCTTTATTTAGAAAAGTTTCCTGTATCCCTCCATCTCTAGTCTGCTCATGTGTCTGTCTAAGTAAACCTTAAACAACTCTAGTGTGCCTGCCTCCATCACCTTACTTGGCAGTGCATTCCAGGCCCCCACCACTCTCTGTGTGAAAAACCTCCCTCTAACATCCGAATTATACCTCGCCCCCCCCTCACTCTAAGCCCATGGCTCCTCATAATTTTTGTATCCAACCTAGGAAAAAGCTTACCACTGTTCACTCTATCTGTATCCTTCATAATCTTATACACCTCTATTTCATCTCCCCTCATTCTCTGCCTTTCTAAGGAGAACAGCCCCAATTTGCCCAATCTTTCTTCATAGCTCAGATCTTCCAAATCAGGCAACATCCTGGTAAACCTCCTCCTCACTCTTTCCAGGGTCTCCACGTCCTTCCAGTAGTAAGGCAACCAGAACTGGACACGGTATTCCAAATGAGGTCAAACCAACATTCTATGCAACATTAGATGCCAGCTTTTATACACTATACCCATCCCTATAAAGGCAAGCATACCATAGGCCTTCTATCATCACCTTCTCCACCTGTACTGTCACTGTTAAGGACTTGTATACTTACACCTCCAGGTCCTTTGTGTTTCGATACTCTTAATAGGCCTACCATTTATTGTGTAACTCCCCCCTATGTTATTTCTTCCAAAATGCATCACCTTGCATTTATCTGGATTAAATGCCATCTGCCATTTCTCTGCCCAAGCTACCAGCCTATCTATGTCCTGCTGTATCGCCTGACAATGCTCCTCACTATCAGCAAGTCCAATCATCTTTGTGTCATCTGCAAACTTGCTGATCACGCCATTTACCTGCTCTTCCAAGTCATTTATGTATATTACAAATAGCAAAGGTCCCAGTACCAAGCCCTGCAGCACACCACTAGTTACAGACCTTCAGCTAGAAAAAAAATCGTTCCACTACTACTCTCTGTCTCCTGTTACCGGGCCAGCTCTCAATCCATCTAGACACGTGTCCTTGTATGCATGTATTGTATTCCATCACATGAGCACAACAGATACATTTCTGGAGATTGAAGGCTCGGTTAGTGCAATGGATAGCTATAGATTAGCCAGGAGGGAGCTAAAGAGTGAATTGAGGAGAGCGAAGAGAGGACACGAGAAGACTTTGGCTGATAGGATTAGGGAGAATCCTAAAGCTTTCTTTAGATATGTTAAGAATAGAAGATTGGTTAGGGCAAGATTAGGGCCAGTCATAGACAGCAGTGGGAAGTTGTGCGTGGAGCCTGAGGAAATTGGAGAGGTACTGAATAAATATTCGGTATTCACGCAGGGTGATGTAAATGTAGTTATGGAGAACACTGAGGTACAGGGTAGCAAACTGGAAGGTATCGAAGTAGATAGGGAGGATGTGCTAGATATTCTCGAGGGTTTGAAGTTGGATAAGTCCCCTGGGCCGGACGGGATTTACCCTAGGATTTTCTGGGAGGCAAGAGAGGAGATTGCAGAGCCTCTGGCTCTGATCTTCAGGTCGTCGTTGGTTACGGGTGTGGTTCCGGAGGACTGGAGGATAGCGAATGTGGTCCCGTTGTTCAAGAAGGGGAAGAGAGACCTTCCAGGGAATTATAGGCCAGTGAGTCTTACTTCTGTGGTGGGCAAAGTGTTGGAGAGAATAATTAGGGATAGGATTTATAGTTATTTAGAGAGTAATGAATTGATTGGAGATAGTCAGCATGGTTTTGTGAAGGGTAGGTCGTGCCTTACTAACCTCATTGAGTTTTTTGAAAAAGTGACTAAGGAGGTGGATGGGGGTAAGGCGGTTGATGTGGTATATATGGACTTTAGTAAGGCGTTTGATAAGGTGGCCCATGGAAGACTTCTGCAGAAAATGCAGATGTATGGGATAGAGGGTGATTTAGATAATTGGGTTAGGAATTGGCTAGCAGATAGAAGACAGAGGGTGGTGGTTGATGGGAGATATTCATCGTGGAGTTCGGTGACAAGTGGTGTACCTCAGGGGTCTGTTTTGGGGCCCCTGCTGTTTGTAATTTTTATAAATGATCTGGATGAGGGTATTGAAGGATGGATTAGTAAATTTGCAGATGACACTAAAGTCGGAGGAGTGGTAGATAGTGAAGAGGGGTGTTATAGTTTGCAGAGGGACTTGGACAAGTTGCAGAGCTGGGCCGAGAGGTGGCAAATGGAGTTTAATGTGGAAAAGTGTGAGGTAATGCACTATGGCAGAAATAATAAATGTGTAGAGTATAGGGCAAATGGTAGGATTCTTAGTAGTCTAGATGAACAGAGGGATCTTGGTGTGTATGTGCATAGATCCCTGAAAGTAGGCAGTCAGGTCGAGAAGGTTGTTAAGAAGGCATATGGAGTCTTAGCTTTTATTGGTAGGGGATTGAATTTCGGAGCCGCAACGTCATGTTGCAACTGTACAAAACTCTAGTGCGGCCGCACTTGGAGTATTGTGTGCAGTTCTGGTCCCCACATTATAAGAAAGATGTGGAGGCATTGGAGAGGGTACAGAGGAGGTTTACCAGGATGTTGCCTGGTATGGAGGGCAGGTCTTATGAAGAGAGGCTGAGGGATTTGAGGTTGTTTTCGTTAGAAAGGAGGCGGCTAAGAGGGGACCTTATCGAAACATATAAGATGATTAGAGGTTTAGATAGGGTGGACAGTGATAGCCTTTTTCCTAGGATGGAGAAAGCTAGCACGAGGGGACACAGCTTTAAATTAAGGGGTATGAGTTATAGGACGGATATCAGAGGTAGGTTCTTTACTCAAAGAGTGATTAGGGAGTGGAATGCCCTGCCTGCAGCTGTTGTAGATGCGCCAAGTTTGGTGGCGTTTAAGAGGTTAGTTGATAAGTATATGGAAGAGAAGGGAATGGTTTAGTTTGGAGGGCATTGCTTTTTATATTGGTCGGCGCAACATCGAAGGCCGAAGGGCCTGTTCTGTGCTGTAATGTTCTATGTTCTATGTTCTATTTAATCCCCAGCTGTCATTCAATCTGGGCGGTCCAATTACATTAATACGTTTTATTTATTTTGGCCCACAGTGTTCTACCTTTCAGCAGAATTAGGATTTCATTGATCAACCAAAGCCAGAAATTCTTATTCACCTTCACCTTCACCACCACCCCCCATTGCCTAGTAACCTATCCTACACAAATACAGGTTTAAATTCGCTCCTAACACCTGCAGTCCTATAGACAAGAAGGGAATAATCTTTCTTATCTGTTTTCTGTCCCCTTATCAGTGGAGGCTGAATACGAAGGACAAGAAAATACAGCACTGCTATCAGGTTGCTCCCTCTCTCCCTTCTTCTCATGCTCCCTCTGTCTCTCTCATGTTTGCTCTCTCTCACTCTCAGATTGTTCTCTCTCACTCTCACTTTCCCTCTCCCTCACTCTTTTGGTCTCACACTCCCTCTCTTCCACGATCTCCCACATGCTCTCTCTCTATCTCTCTCTCTCGCACACACTCTCTCACGCCCTCACTCTCCCTCGCTCCCTCTCTCGCGCTCTCTCTCTTGTGCTCTCCCTCACTCTCTCTCTCACGCTCTCTGTCTTAGTTTTACACTGATTGTCTCTCTTTTTTTTCTAGGTTGTACAAAGAATGGGCTCCAGTATCCATCAGGAGCTACATATAAAGAGAACTGCAACCTGTGGTAAGGATTAGTTACTCTGTCTGGTTTAGTGTCTGCAATATGTGTTTGTAATCTATCGATGTAAACTGAAATTGATAGAATACAGACTCAGAATGGTTACTGTATGGCAGGAGGCTATTCGTCCCTTTGTTTCTGTGCTGGCCCTGTGCAAGAGCGAAACTGTCAGACAGTTTCAGACCCTAACCGATCACAGCTAAAGAAATGTTTCTCCTCAAGGTCCCATTGCTTCTTATAATAATTATCTTCAATCTGCACCCTCTGCCTCCTAACCCTCCCACCAATGGGAATAGTTTCCCTCTGTCCACCCTGTCCAAGCCCTGATGGTTTTACCATAGAACCATAGAATCCTACAGTGCAGAAACAGGCCCTTCGGCCCATTGAGTCTGCACCAACCCATCCAGACCCATCCCCATATCTCTGCACATTTAGTCACTAATCCCTCTAACTTACACATCTCAGGACACTAAAGGGCAATTTTTAGCATGGCCAATTAACCTACCCCGCACATCTTTGGATTGTGGGAGGAAACTGGAGCACCCAGAAGAAACCCACGCAGACATGAGAAGAATGTGCAAACTCCACACAGATTGTAACCCAAGCCGGGAATTGAATATCTCTATCAAACCACCTTTCACCCTCCTCTCTGAGGACGATATTACCTTCTGTATAATAAAGTTCCTCATCGCTGGAACCATCCTGGTGAATCTTTGCTGCCTCTCTCCAGTGTGAGAACTGGGTCCCTGTGCCTGACAGAGGCACCACAATCTGATTGGTGTGAAAATTACTAACCTCTACATTTGTAGCATTGTGTGCAAATGTCATTCTTCATTCAGTGTAGTTATTGTTTCAGTATTGCACACAGAGAGCAACAACGTGATAATGATCAGAATAGCAGGAGCAATTCATCAGCTCCATTCAGTGCTGCATCCATCCCCAACCCCTCCTCCCCTCAGCACTGACCCTCTGACAGTGCAGCACTCCCTCAGCACTGACCCTCTGACAGTGCAGCACTCCCTCAGCACTGACCCCCTCTGACAGTGCGGTGCTCCCTCAGCACTGATCCTCTGACAGTGCGGCACTCCCTCAGCACTGACCCTCTGACAGTGCGGCACTCCCTCAGCACTGACCCTCTGACAGTGCGGCACTCCCTCAGCACTGACCCTCTGACAGTGCAGCACTCCCTCAGTCCTTCACTGGCGTTCTCTCCTGTCTGTAACTCTTCCTACCAGGTAAGCTGTTCTCATGGTAACTCACTCCTGTCCGTACGGACAATCCTCACATTAGTATGATTCTTGCGGAACCCTGTGTGAAATCCAGTGCTCTGTTCCACCGAAGCTGCCCCCTCTCTCTGTTCCCCTCCATCGTGCCCTCAGCAACAGATCTCCAGAGCTGCTCACCTCTGATCAAGTGGCTGGAATCCTGACACCCCTTTTCTGTGTGTCACATTCTGCAGTTTCTTACAGGCAGCGATTAATGTTTCCTGTAGCCTGTGTGCTGAATGTTAGCCTGGACTTTGTGCTCGTGCCCAGGTAGACACTGAAACTTCCTGACTCACTCCCAGGATTGTTACTGAGTGAGGCACTCCTGAACCCGGCACATATCCCAACAAAACTGACAACTACCCTGCTTGTTTCTTGTAGTTTTGGCAGTGGAGTATTTAATGAGAGCAGGAGAAACGTCAGCGACTGAGTCACTGAGCAAAGGACAGGGTGATTGAAGAGAGACCTCAGGAAATGCAAGTCCTTTATTCAGAGGGAGAATGTGACAAAGAGGAAAAGGCATTGGTTAGGAATAGACAGAGGGATATCCTGGGAAAGAGGGAGGGAGAGGGAGGCATAGAGTAATACAGTGTGGAAAAGGTCCTTTGGCCCATTGAATCTGCACCAATAATAACTAACACTAGGCATTCTAATTGTATTTTCCAGCACTTGTCCCATATTCTTAAATGTTTTGATATTTGAAGTGCTCATCCAAATATTTTTTAAAGATGTTCCTGACTGACATTACCTGCCCAGACAGGACATTCCAGATTCCCACCACCCTCTGGGTGAAAAAATGTTTCTCTCAAATCCCGTCTGAATCTCCTGCCCCTCGTGACTGACCCCTCAACTAGGCTGCTTCCTAATCACCCTATCTATACCCCTCATAATCTTATACACCATCTTAATCATGTCCCCCCTTAGCCGTCCCTGCTCCAGAGAAAACAATCCAAGCCTGTCCAATCTCTCCTTACAGCTCAAATACTCAAATCCAGGCAGTATCCTGGTGAACCTCCTCTATCCCGTTTAACGCAATCACATCCTTTCTGTAGTGACCAGAACTACACTCAGTACTCCAGCTGTAGCCTAACCAACACTCTGTACAGCTCCAACATTACCTCCTTGCTGGTACACACTATATCACAAATCATTGATGAAAAGCAAGTGTCCCATATGCCTTAACTATCCTATTCCCTGCTCTGCTGCCTTCAGAGATCTGTGAATAAGTACCCCAAGGTCCCTCTGTTGCTCTGAATTCCTTGGTATTGTGCCATTCATTAAATATTCCTTTGTTTTGTTACTTCTTCCAAAAGTGCATCAGCTCGCACTAAGCAGGGTTAAATACCATCTGCCACTGCTCTGCCCATCTGACCAACCCATTTATATCTTCCTGTAACATACCACCTTCCTCTTTACTATTAACTGCCTTATCAATCTTGGTGTCATCTACAAACGTGCTGGTCGTTCCTCCACATTATCATCGATACGATTTTTGTAAAGAGCAAACAATAAGGACCCAGTACTGAACCTTGTGATCTGTCACTGAGCACCAACCTCCAGTCACTGAAACAGCTTTCTACCACCACCCTTTGTGTCCTATTACTAAGCCAGTTTCTGATTCATCTCACCAACTTTCTTTGGATTCCGTGTGCTTTAACCTTTTCAGTCTCCATGTGAAACCTTGTCAAAAACTTTGCTAAAAATCCATATAAATTGCATCAAGGTGGCACAATCACAGCGCCAGCACTTGCCTCTGTTGACACGGGGGATCAATTGTAGACTAGACATCGCACTGTCAGCAAGAGGGAACTGGAGGTAAGATTGGTGCCTTTGATGCTGGCCCAGCTTGCTTTATCAGTAAGTAAAGGTTCTGCTTTGTCATTCAATGTTACAAAACTGATTTGTTTAATTTGTAATAATCACAGTCTTTTCAAAAATTCTAGTTGAAGGTTAGTAATAGCACACTGTTACTCATCTATGGAAACTCCAGCTAAGGGTTGGAAGCTGAGGAATAGCTGTATCAGGTACGCAGGCTGAGCTGTCTCACACACACAGATTGTCTCATTCTTAACTCGCATTTTTTTGCCTTTAGAAAGTGAATTGAATAATTATCGGAAGAGAGAGCAGTGAGGGTTTGGGGGAAAGTGGGAGTAGCTGGGGGCTAGCTGGTCTCACTGTTGGATGGTTTCATAAACCTTTTAGTTTCTATAAAGTGTACCAATAAAATTAGAATGACACAAAATTAGAATTCGACCCATCATGCCTGTTCTAGCTCTTTAATGCCACTTGCCAACCTTTCCCTCTAGTCCTGCAGACTTCTCCTTTTCAAGTTTTTATCCAGTTCCTTTTCGTAAGCTCCTAATGGATCTATTTCCCCAGCTTTTCCAGCAGTGAATTCCAGATTGCAACAACCCACTGCCTAAAAGCAATAATCTTCATATCACATCAGATTCATTTGTCAAACAAGATTTATCTCTCGTTACTGACTCCTTTGTCAATGGATCTGGTTATTTACTATAGTGAAACCTTCCACGGTTTGGGAAATTTTAGTTTAATCAGCTTCTAATCTTCACTGCTTCAAAGAGAACAATACCAGCCCTTACAGGCCTTCTGCGTGACTGAAGTCAAGTATTGAGTGCAGGGCAAAAAGCTTTGATGGGATGTCTTTTTTCAGCAATACTCAAGCTTAGCGTTAGCAATAGTTCCCTTATCCCTGAAATCATTTTCAAGAATCCCCTCTGTATTTCAGCAGTCAGTCATTTTGCTGCTGTGTTCTTATTGAAACAAAATTAGCAGCAGAACCTGTAACTCCCACGATTAGCCATAAAGAAAACACCCTCTTAAATCAGAGGAATGTTGTAGGAGTTTAGCTGCGTCATGAAATATTCCCAAAATTCTTCAGTGTGACCCACGACCCACTTCCCACCTCCCAAATCTCACCATCAATCCACCCCCCACCCCCCCCCCCCCGCCCCCCCCCCCCCCCCCCCCCCACCCTCCCAGGAGAACCACTAGCCTCGGCTCCTTGATGTTATATTGCTGACTTTAGACTGTGTTCATTCCTGATTCCTTATTGTCTGTTTTTGTCACTGGAATCTCCTGAGGTTTGACAGACTGAATTTAAATCCTTTCCTGTTACAAAGGGGAATGCTGGGATAAATAAATCCAGAGCTGCCCAGATGACGAGAGAGTTAAATGAATGGGTGGCATGGTGACACAGTGGTTAACACTGTTGCTTTACAGTGCCAGGGAACCCAGGTTTGTGTATGGAATTTGCACATCCTTCCCGTGTCTGCGTGGGTTTCCTCGGGATGCTCTGGTTTCCTCTCACAGTCCAAAGATGGGCAGGATTGGCCACGCGAAATTGCCTCTCAGTGTCCCGAGATGTATAGGAATGGCTATGGTAAATGTGTGGGACTATGGGGTGGGGTTTGGGGGGGGGGGGGGGGGGGTGCTCTTTCAGTGAGTGGACGCAGAGTCGATGTGTTGAATGTTCTTCACTGTAGGGATTCTGGTGTTAACTACAGATATAAAGGATGTTTATGACGGATGGATAATAGAACCAAAGACCAAACTGAATATAGGAAGGTCAGAGAGGAATTGAGAATAAGAGAAGAGGGATGATGAAAAGAGACAGAGAGCCAACATAGAAGGGAATTCTTTAGAATCTAAATAGTAAAGGTTTTGTAAGAGGAGTATGTTTTGATTGGAGAGCAAAAAGAGGATTTACTCATGATGCAGGCGAACGTGGCTGAGACATTAAATTGCATTCACCTTTACCAAGAAAAAAAATGCTGCAGATAGTGAAAGAGGATGGAATTCAGATATTAGGAGAGTTTCAAATTGATAAAGAGGCAGTATTGGATAGGCTATCTGTACTTAAAATCAATAAAGCTTCAGGACCAAATGAGATGTTCTTGATTTGATTTATTATTATTACATGTTTTAGCATGCAGTGAAAAGTATTGTTTATTGTGCGCTATACAGACAAAAACATACCGTTCATAGAGAAGGAAACAAGAGAGCGCAGAATTAGTATTTCTATAATTTATAGAATTTCTATAAACACAGACAGGGATCGCGGGTAGAGGTGGGAACATCGGGGTGGCGGCGCGGGCTCGTTGGGCCGAAGGGCCTGTTTCCCGTGCTGTTTTGTTCTTTGTTCTTTGTTGTGTTACTGTCAGTCATTCTAATGGTGTAGAGACAGATCAGCTTAATGTGAGGTAGGTCCATTCAAAACTCTGACAGCAGCAGGGAAGAAGCTGTTCTTGAGTCGGTTGATATGTGACCTCAGACTTTTGTATCTTTTTCCTGAAGGAAGAAGGTGGAAAAATGTCTGGGGTGCATGGGGTCCTTTATTACGCTGGCTGCTTTGCTGAGGCAGAGGGAAGTGTAGACAGAGTCAATGGACAGGAGGCTGATCTGTGTGATGGGTTGGGCTGCGTTCACGCAAATTAATATTTGCGTGAACTATAAATATTTATTGGATCTACAAATATTTGGATAGACAGGGACTTATTGAGGAGAGTCAACATGACTTTGTGTGTGGTAGTTTCTTGTGATCTTGGGCAGAGTAGGAGCCATGCCAGGCTGTGATACATCCAGAAAGAATGCTTTCTAAGAGGCATCTGTAAAAGTTGGTGAGAATTATAGCAGACATGCCAAATTTCCTTACCCTTCTGAGAAAATTGAGGCATTGGTGGGGCTTTCTTAACTATAGTGTCGACATGGCGGGATCAAGACAGTTTTTGGTGATCTGGAAACCTAGAAACTTGAAGCTCTTGTGACCCTTTCAACTTCTCTTCTCGACGCCTTCACTTCACTCAGTATCCAGGGAGAAGTGAGAGTGGAAATGGATCCATTAGCTATAGTTTTCCAAACTTCCTTAGACTAAAGAATTGAAGGTCTGGAGAATTTCAAACATTCTATCCTCATTCAGATAAGGGTGTCAAGATAACCCTAACAACTACAGACCAGTCAGTTTAACCGCGGTACTGGGGAAGGTTCTAGAAACAAAACGTAGACAAAAATTAAAGAGGAGGAGTTGTTGGCTGTCTTAAGTGGATAAATCCCCAGGACCGGACAGGGTATTCCCACGGACCTTGAGGGAGGCTAGTGTTGAACTTTGCAGGGGCCGTGGCAAACGTATTTAAAACGTCAGTATTGACAGGGAGGTGCCGGGTGACTGGAGAGTGGCTCATATTGTCCCATTGTTTAAAATATGTTCTAAAAGAAATCTGGGAAATTACGTGCTGGTAAGTTTGACGTTGGTGGCTGACAAGCTATTGAAAGGTGTGATAAGGGATAGGATCTACAGATATTTGGAGAGACAGGGATTATTATGTTACAACTGTACAAAACTCTGGTGTGGCCGCACTTGGAGTATTGTGTGCAGTTCTGGTCCCCACATTATAAGAAAGATGTGGAGGCATTGGAGAGGGTACAGAGGAGGTTTACCAGGATGTTGCCTGGTATGATGGGTAGGTCTTATGAGGAAAGGCTGAGGGATCTGAGGTTATTTTCATTAGAGAGAAGAAGGTTACGCGGTGACCTAATCGAGGCGTATAAGATGATCAAGGGATTGGATAGAACATAGAACATTGAACATAGAACATTACAGCACAGAACAGGCTCTTCGGCCTTCGATATTGCGCCGACCAATATAAAAAGCAATGCCCCTCCAAACTAAACCATTCCCTTCTCTTCCATATACTTATCAATTAACCTCTTAAACGCCACCAAACTTGGCGCATCTACAACAGCTGCAGGCAGGGCATTCCTCTCCCTAATCCCTCTTTGAGTAAAGAACCTACCTCTGATATCCGTCCTATAACTCATACCCCTTAATTTAAAGCTGTGTCCCCTCGTGCTAGCTTTCTCCATCCTAGGAAAAAGGCTATCCCTGTCCACCCTATCTAAACCTCTAATCATCTTATATGTTTCGATTAGGTCCCCTCTTAGCCGCCTCCTTTCTAACGAAACCAACCTCAAATCCCTCAGCCTCTCTTCATAAGACCTGCCCTCCATACCATGCAACATCCTGGTAAACCTCCTCTGTACCCTCTCCAATGCCTCCACATCTTTCTTATAATGTGGGGACCAGAACTGCACACAATACTCCAAGTGCGGCCGCACTAGAGTTTTGTACAGTTGTAACATGACGTTGCAACTGGATAGGGTGGATAGTGAGAGCCTTTTTCCTCGGATGGTGATGACCAACACGAGGGGACATAACTTTAAATTAAGAGGTGGTAGTTATAGGACGGATGTCAGAGGCAGGTCCTTTAAACAGGGTGGTGAGGGCGTGGAATGCCCTGCCTGCAGCAGTTGTGGACTCGCCTACTTTGGGGGCATTCAAATGTTCGGTGGATAGGCATATGGATGATATTGGAATAGTTTAGGTTAGAGGTCCACTGGCCGGCGCAACATCGAGGGCTGAAGGGCCTGTACTGCGCTGTAGGTTCTATGTTCTATGTTCTATGGAGGGCAGGTCTTATGAAGAGAGGCTGAGGGATTTGAGGTTGTTTTAGTTAGAAAGAAGGTGGCTAAGAGGAGACCTTATTGAAACATATAAAATGATTAGAGGTTTAGATAGGGTGGACAGTGATAGCCTTTTTCCTAGGATGGAGAAAGCTAGCACGAGGGGACATAGCTTTAAATTAAGGGGTGGTAGTTATAGGACAGATGTCAGAGGTAGGTTCTTTACCGAGGGTGGTAAGGGTATGAAATGCCCTGCCTGCTGCAGTTGTAGATGCGCCAAGTTTGGTGGCGTTTAAGAGGTTAGTTGATAAGTTTATGGATGAAAAGGGTTTAGGTTAGAGGGTCACTGCTTTTTCTTAATTGGTCGGCGCAACATCGAGGGCCGAAGGGCCTGTTCTGCGCTGTAATGTTCTATGTTCTATTAGGGAGAGTCTTGAGTCCATGACTTGCCTGGGTTTGTAAAACTTCACTTACTGTGCTGTCTGAAGACAATACACATCTCTGTAACCTGTGCTCAGTGCTCCTTCCACTCACATTGTTAGCCACTTTAAGACTTGAATAGCAGGTTAGGTGTAAAGACTCGCATTCTAATCAGTAATCTGTAAACTGTCTGTGCTGTTATATGCTCTGTCTGAGGCCAGAACTCTATTCACCTGACAAAGGGGCAAACCCCGAAAGCTTGTGAGTTTACTATCAAGTAAATGGGTTGGACTTAAACCTGGTGTTGTCAGTCTTCTTAAATGGAATTTAACACAGACAAGTGTAAGGTCTTGCACTTGGAAGGACAAACCAAAGGAGAACGTACAGGGTAAATGGTAGGACTCTGAAGAGTGCAGTAGAACAGAGGGATCTGGGAATACAGGTCCAGAATTCCCTAAAAGTGACATCACTGGTGGATAGGCTCGTAAAGAGTGCTTTTTATAAATCGGAGTATCGAGAATAAAAGTTGGAGTATTATGGTAAGGTTATATAAGGCATTGGTGAGGCTGAATTTAGAATATTGTGTACAGTTTTGGTCACCAAGTTACAGGAAGGATGTAAATAAGATTGAAAAAGTGCAGAGAAGATTCACGAGGATGTTGCTGGAACTTGAGAAGCTGAGTTACGGAGAGAGAGATTGAATAGGTTAGGACTTTATTCCCTGGAGCGTAGAAGAATGGGGAGAGATTTGATAGAGGTGTATAAGATTTTGATGGACATAGATAGAGTGAATGCAAGCAGGCTTTTTCCACTGAGGCTAGGGGAGAAAAAAAACCAGAGAGTATGGGTTAAGGGTGAAAGGAGAAAAGTTTAAAGGGAATATTAGCAGGGAGCTTCTTCACGCAGAGAGTGGTGGGAGTGTGGAATGAGCTGCCGGATAAAGTGGTAAATGAGGGGTCACTTTTAACATTTACAAAAAGCTTGGACGGGGTAAATGGATGAGAGGGATGTGGAGGGATATGGTCCAAGTGCAGGTCAGTGGGACTAGGCAAAAAAATGGTTCAGCACAGACAAGAAGGGCCAAAAGGCCTGTTTCTGAGCTGTAATTTTCTATGGTTCTATGTTTCTAAAAAAAAATAGTCACTTCTGCAAATCTGGGTTAATTAAGGAAATCCAGCATGGATTTGTTAAGGGATAAATTATATTGAACTAATGTACTGGAGTTTTTTGAAGTTGTTACAGGGAGACTTGAGTCACAACATGAACAACATTGTAGATGATGGAATAAAAGTGACAGGGAATTGGCTGAACGACAGGATACATTCCGCAGGGAGTCAGGAATACTGCCAGTGACAGACCCTGTGAATCCCACTAAAATAAAACAAAGGATGTAATTCCAACAGGAACTGAAGGATCCAGCTGTGTATGAGGATAAATCACAGGGAGTGGCAGGACAGGTTAAGATCGTGACTAATAAAGGATATCATTTCTTAAAGTTTACTCATATGTGAGCTTACATTAACACTGCAATGAAATTACTGTGAAAAATTCCCTCATCATCATACTCCAGCACCTATTCCAGTACACTGAGGGAGTATTTAGCATGGCCAATGCACCTAATATATACATCTTTGGATTGTGGGAGGAAACCCATGGAAATAAGGGAGACAGTGACCCAGTCAGGAATTGCACCCTGGTCCCTGGTGCTGTGAGGCAGCAGTGCTAACCACTGTACCGTTCCATTCCTGGGCTTTATCAATAGGTGCACAGAGCACATGAGATTATGATGATCCATTATAAAACTCTGGATCAGCCTCAGCTGGAGTAGCATTTCCTATTCCTAGTGCGTCACTCTCGTTACAGAGAGTTCTGGAAAGTACCATGAGAATAGTTCCAGGAATGAGGCACTTCAGCTGTGAAGGTAGATTGGAGAAGTTCAGATTTCCTTTGAGAAGAGAATATTGAGAAGAGATTTCCTAGAGTTATTCAAAATCCTGATTGTTATGGAGAGAAGAGAGAGAAACTGCTCACATTGGTAGAAGGATCGAGAATGAGAGGACGCAGATTTAAGATGATGGAAAAGAAACAATAGAGACACAAGAGGAAGCCTTTTCACACAGTGAGTGGTTAGGATCTGGAATGTACTGTCTGAGAGTGTGGTGGAGACAGATTCACACAGTGAGTGGTTAGGATCTGGAATGTACTGTCTGAGAGTGTGGTGGAGACAGATTCACACAGCGAGTGGTTAGGATCTGGAATGTACTGTCTGAGAGTGTGGTGGAGACAGATTCACACAGCGAGTGGTTAGGATCTGGAATGTACTGTCTGAGAGTGTGGTGGAGACAGATTCACACAGCGAGTGGTTAGGATCTGGAATGTACTGTCTGAGAGTGTGGTGGAGACAGATTCACACAGCGAGTGGTTAGGATCTGGAATGTACTGTCTGAGAGTGTGGTGGAGACAGATTCACACAGCGAGTGGTTAGGATCTGGAATGTACTGTCTGAGAGTGTGGTGACAGATTCACACAGCGAGTGGTTAGGATCTGGAATGTACTGTCTGAGAGTGTGGTGGAGACAGATTCACACAGTGAGTGGTTAGGATCTGGAATGTACTGTCTGAGAGTGTGGTGGAGACAGATTCACACAGTGAGTGGTTAGGATCTGGAATGTACTGTCTGAGAGTGTGGTGGAGACAGATTCACACAGCGAGAGTGGTTAGGATCTGGAATGTACTGTCTGAGAGTGTGGTGGAGACAGATTCACACAGTGAGTGGTTAGGATCTGGAATGTACTGTCTGAGAGTGTGGTGGAGACAGATTCACACAGCGAGTGGTTAGGATCTGGAATGTACTGTCTGAGAGTGTGGTGGAGACAGATTCACACAGTGAGTGGTTAGAATCTGGAATGTACTGTCTGAGAGTGTGGTGCACACAGACTCCAGACTTTCGAAAGGGAATTAGATCATTAACTGGAAAGGAAGAATGTGCAGAGCTACAGAAAAATGTTAGGGGATGGTGGCTTGAGGTGAATTAGTCTTTCAAAGATCTAACACAGACACAACGGGCTGATTGACCTCATTCTGAGATTCTGGAATTCTCAGGGGTAAGATGAGAATTCAGTGGAATTTGTAACTATTTCTGCTGATAGTGAACACATACATTGCTAAATGATATTTTTAACCTGCACATTCCAGCTTGCCTGATCTCAGGAAGGCAGCAGCTATCTTTGGGAAACCCTTATACAAGGATAGAATACAGCAGCACGGTCCATTCCCGTTCACCCCAGTATCTATAGCAACATTTCATTTTCAAACTGTTCTAAATATTGCAGTGGCTTCTTTTTCTTGATAGTTTTACTTCAAAATCTGTTCCTGAGATGCTAGCAAGGCTAACATTTCTTAACCTTCATTTCCCTTTGAGGAAAGAATTTCGAATCAGTGGGCGTGTGGGTTTCCTTTCAGAATCCAAAGCAATGCGGGTTAGGTGGATTGGCCATGGAAAATGCATGGGGTTCCAGGGATAGGGCCTGGATAAGATACTCTATTAAAGAGTCAGTGCAGACTCAATGGGCGGAATGGTCTTTTTCTGCGCTGTAAGGATTTTATGATTCTATCTGAGGGTTTGTGAACAGAAATGAACAATATAAAATCATCAGTTAGCAACCTGATTCTGACTTTATGACAGTGGGAATATTTGATGTCACCTCTGGAATTCAGCTCCAATCTGTGTTTGGACTTGGGCTGGAATGATGTCTATAATAATATAGCCCTGTTTGTTCGGAATTAAACATTGGTGAGCAGATGCTGCTTGATCGCACTGTTAACAACACTTTCCATCATTTTGCTGATGATTGAGAGCAGACTGATTGGGCAGTAATTGGCCACGTTGGATTTGTTCTGCTTTTTGTAACATCTGGGCCATTTTCCACATTGTTGGGTAGATGCCAGTGTCGTAACTATATTGGAAGAGCTTGGCTAGGGCAGCAGTGAGTTCTAAAGCACAAGTACTATTGCCGGACTATTGTCAAGGTTGCAACTGTTTCTTGATATCACGGGGAGTGAATCGAATTGGCTGGAGACTAGCACCTGTGATGCTGGGGATCACTGGAGGAAATCGAGATGGATCATCCACTCGGCACTTCTGGCTGAAGATTGCTGTGAACAAAGAACAAAACAGCACGGGAAACAGGCCCTTTGGCCCAACGGGCCCGTGCAGCCACCCCGATGTTCCCACCTCCAACCGCGATCCCTGTCCATGTTTATAGATCTATGCATTAAAAACCAAATTTGAGACAATTTAGGGAGAATTTGTTTTGCCAATTAGCCTAAGCGCACATCTTTGGGATGTGGGAGGAAACTGGAGCTCCCGGAGAAAACCCACGCAAGCACGGGGAGAATGTGCAAACTCCCACAGACACAGGCCCAAATCCATGTATCTGCACAGCACAGCGATAGTCACTGAGCTGTCGTGTTGCCCATCAGATGCTGCTCCTGGCGTGCTCTCCTGCACTCTCCATTGAACCAGGGTTGATCCTCTAGATTGGTGGTAAAGGATAGAGTGGGGGATATGTCAGGCTATGAAGTCACTGATGGTAGTTGAATCTTGTTCTGCTGCTGTTGATGGTTCACAGCACTTCATGGTCAACCAGTTTTGAGTTGCGAGGTTTGTTTGAAATCTATCCCATTTAACACTGTGGTAGTGCCACATAACAGGATGGGTTATATCCTCAGTAAGAAGATTCTGTCTCTATAAAGACTTTACAGAGATCACTCCAGTGCTGTGGACAGGTGAATCTGTGACAGGCAGGTTGGTGAGAATCGTGGCAAATGGGTTTCTCTCTGTGTGTTAATTTCCTCAGACCGACCGCAGAGTCAGTCTGCTCGATAAGCCCTTCAGGACTCAGGCAGCTCAGACACTAACGGTACTAACGAGCTGCCTTGCTCAATCCCTCAATCTACAGCAACCAACATCCAGCTCCTGAAGACTATTTGACACCTGAAACAAGAATAACGGCAGACTGTGTAACAAGATGGAGCAGTCAAGGCTGAGGGAAGGGGAAGGGACAGAAGCTTCTGGAAAAGACGAGAGTTTTTATTGAGGTTTTCTTCAGGAAAGGGGCAGCTGAAAGAAGAAAGAAATCCAGAATGGATCAATAATGGGATTTTAGTGTGTGTAAACTGAATCCATAGAATCGCTACAGCAGAAGACTGTGGGAGTCTGCATTGCCCCTCCCACAGAGCATCTTATGCAGGCATAACCCATGTATTTACCCTGCTAATTCCCACACACCCTTAGACATTAAAGGGCAATTTACCAGCACCAAACCATCTAACCTACAGAAGGGAGCCAAAGCACCCGGAGGAAACCCACACAGACACAGGGAGAATATGCAAACTCAAACAGCAAGCTGGGAATGGAACCTGGGTCCCTGACGCTGTGAGACAGCAGTGCTAACCACTGTGTCACCCTGAATGTCTGATTTGACCTTAAAATAGTAGTGACAGTATTTCATAATTGGTTGGTTGTGAAGCACCTTTTGGAGTTTCCTGCTGTCACGAATAGGATTACAGCCTCTTTCATCCTTCAGAATAAACCCAGCCCTGTGCCCTGGAGGGGGTAGTGGTCTCATTCATTTTGATCATTAACCTTACTTAACATTTCCTCATGTTGTCTATTAGATATGTGAGTGAACTGAGTTATCTGAATGGATGGGGGATGGGTTTTAAAAGACAGGAATCGAGACAGCTTACATTCCCATAAATCTTCTCCGGTAGCGATAGGGAATTAGGGATCAGTGTACTGGGAATTGAGGCAGTGGGGATCAGAGGGGCAGGAATTCATTCATTCAGCCCAGTAACAGCCCACTAACAATCTAACCTTGCCTAATGAGTGGCCAAAACAAGAGGCCAAACATGTTTTGAGCCAAAACATGATAAAAATGAATACTGCTCACAGTCTGGAATTCCAAACAAGCTTTTCCTTAAAAGGATTGTCTGAATATTTTGTCTACACAACAAAGGGAGCAATCAGTAAAACTGAGGAAGCAAAAAGTTAACTCTTGATTCCGGGAGGTTTGAAGATGCAATCACATCTGGAGAGGGGAATGAAGATACATTTCCTGCTGTATTATTGTTAATCACCCCCCCCAGCAATGAGGGAAGCCAGTTGTTGATGCTGTTACTATATTAACAGGCAGTTGCCAAGGGAAATGGAGTTTTACCAGTGGCACAGAGTCCCCCGCAGTGCCTGAGGCTCATTACCTCGCAGGAAGGGAGCGGCAGATCAGAGGTCATGATTCATGACACAATAAAGGTACAAATCAGTGAGCCTGAGGCATGGGCAGAGAGAGTTTGGCACAGTTACCCACTGAGTGGACTATACTGGCCACCATTTCCTTATTGGGTCCCTTCTCCTGCTGCGTCCGCCCCACTCACTGCAGATACAGCGAAGGCTGTGAGCTCCCTGGATAATGGATTGAGCTCAATCAATCTCTCCTCCTCCCCAACCCATTCCTGACCAGATGGCAGGTTCTTAACTGCTTTCCGGAGAGTAGGATTGGGATACTCACCTCTGGAGTGTGCATCCAGGAATGAACCTGCCTCCCCCTTAAAAACTATACTAGGAAAATTCCTAGAGAGTTAGTGTTGGGCAAGTTAATGGGGGCTAAAGGTAGACAAGTCTCCTGGTCCTGATGGAATGCATCCCAGGATACTAAAAGTGATGACGAGGGAAATAGTGATAATTTATCAAAATTTGCTGGGCTATGGGGTGGTTCCAATGGATTGGAAAACAGCAAATGTGCCGCCACTGTATAAAAAAGGAGGTGCGCAGTGGGGAACCTGTGGATGTGGTGTATCTGGATTTCCAAAAGGCATTTGACAAAGTGCCGCACTAAAGACTGTTACATAAGATAAAAGTGCACAGTGTTACGGTAATAGATTAGCACGGATAGAGGGTTAACTCAGTAACTGGATAACACGAGGGGACATAGCTTTAAATTAAGGGGTGGTAGTTATAGGACAGATGCTAGAGGTGGGTTCTTTACTCAGAGGGTAGTAAGGGCATGGAATGCCCTCCTGCAGCAGTTGTGGATTTGTCAAGTTTAAGGGCGTTCAAATGGTCAGTGGATAGGCATATGGATAACATTGGAATAGTTTAGGATAGAGGGTCATAAAATTGGTTCCACTGGTCAGCGCAACATCGAGCGCGGAAGGGCCTGTACTGCGCTGTAATATTCTATGTTCTAGAAGTCTGACAATACCAAGTTTACTGACAGAAAACAAAGAGTGGGGGTAAATGGGTGTTTTTCTGGTTGGTAATCAGTGATTTGTGGTGTGCCTCAGGGATCAATGCTGGGAGCACAATTGTTTACAATTTACATAGATGATTTGGAGTGGGGGATCAAGTGTAGTGTGTCAAAATTTGCAGATGACACTAAGATGAGTGGTAAAGCAAAATGTGCAGAGGACGCTGAAAGTCTGCAAAGGGATATAGACAGTCTAACTGATTTGATTTGATTGATTATTGTCACATGCATGAACATAGAGTGAAAAGTATTGTTTCTTGCGCGGTAAACAGACAAAACATACTGTTCATAGAGAAAGAAATGAGAAAGTGCAGAATGTACTGTTATAGTCATAGCTGGGATGTAGAGAAAGATCAACTTAATGCAAGGTGGGTCCATTCAAAAGTCTGACAGCAGCAGGGAAGAAGCTGTTCTTGAGTCGGTCGGTACATGGCCTCAGACTTTTTTATCTTTTTCCCGAAAGAAGAAGGTGGAACAGAAAATGTCCGGGATGCGTGGGGTCCTTAATTATACTCACAGCTTTGCCGAGGCAGCGTGAAATGTAGACAGAGTCAGTGGATAGAAGGCTGGTTTGTTAATGGGCGAGGGTCTGGTAGATGGAGTACAATGTTGGTAAATGTGAGGTCATCCAGTTTGGTAGGAATAACAGCAAAATGGATTATTATTTAAATGGTTAAAAAATTGCAACATGCTGCTGTGCAGAGGGACCTGAGTGTCCTTGTGTATGAATCGCAAAAATGTACAATGGTTTACAGGTGCAGCAGGTAATTAAGATAGCAAATGGAATTTTGTCCCTCATTGCTAGAGGGACAGAGTTTAAAAACAACGAGGTTATGTTACAGCTGTCTAAGGTGCTGGTGAGGCCACACCTGGAGTTACTGTGTACAGTTTTGGTCTCCTTATTTGAGAAAGGATATACTGGCTCTGGAGGGGGTGCTGAGGAGATTCACTAGGTTGATTGTGGAGTTGCGAGAACAGGTTTGGTATCCTGGTTAAGGTTTATCCGTCAGCCAGTGCATAGAGCAGATTGCTTACTGATCTTACTGGGAGCTTGCTGAGCACAAACTGCTTTCATGTTAGAGCAGACTTTAGCTGTGTGAATATTTCATCGACTATAACCTGCTTTGTGGCATTACAAATCAGTTTGATTGAATAGATGTGCCTCAGGCAGCGGGTTACTGTGAGGCAGTTAATGTTTATTGTTTATTGATCTCGATTTGTGTACTAACCAGTTTTAAAGTTTATTTATTAGTGTCACAAGTAGGCTTACATTAACACTGCAATTAAGTTACTATGAAAATCCCCTAGTCACCACACCCCGGCACCTAGGGTACACTGTGGGAGAATGTAGTATGGCCTACACCTAGCACCTAACTGGCACGTCTTTCAGATTGTGGGAGGAAACCGGAGCACCCGGAAGAATCCCATGCAGACACGGGGAGAACGTGCAGACTCTGCACAGACAGTGACCCAAGCCAGGAATCAAAGCCAGGTCCCTGGAGCTGTGAGGCAGCAGTGTCACCGTGCCATTGTGGCATTGCTCAGGGTGAGTCAGGAGTTATACTGAGGATAAAGTAAAATATTAAGCTAATGAAGCAAAATCTTTTTGAAATAAGTACATCAAGGTGAATTTTTCCATTCCATCCACCACAGGAATTGTAGCGAGTGTGGGGGTGGGGGTAAGGGAGGGGGGCCATACAAACGTCCATTGGCCTTGTGCAGGATTTTCCAAATTTTGGGGCAATTGCAGCAAGAAAATCCTATCCAGTGTTTATCTTGCTCATTGTTGTAAATGCCAGAATAGAATAGAGATCACCAGGCTTGCTGTAACCCAGCATTGTGGAGTTCACATCAGCAATGTGTCTTTTCTCAGAGTACATAGAACACTACAGCACAGAACAGGCCCTTCGGCCTTCGATGTTGTGCCGACCAATATAAAAAGCAATGCCCCTCCAAACTAAACCATTCCCTTCTCTTCCATATACGTATCAACTAACCTCTTAAACGCCACCAAACTTGGCGCATCTACAACTGCCGCAGGCAGGGCATTCTACTCCCTAACCACCCTCTGGGTAAAGAACCTACCTCTGATATCCGTCCTATAACTATCACCCCTTATTTTAAAGCTGTGTCCCCTCGTGCTAGCTTTCTCCATCCTAGGAAAAAGGCTATCACTGTCCACCCTATCTAACCTCTAATCATCTTATATGTTTCAATAAGGTCTCCTCTTAGCCGCCTTCTTTCTAACGAAAACAACCTCAAATCCTCAGCCTCTCTTCATAAGACCTGCCCTCCATACCAGGCAACATCCTGGTAAACCTCCTCTGTACCATCTCCAAAGCCTCCACATCTTTCTTATAATGTGGGGACCAGAACTGCACACAATACTCCAAGTGCGGCCGCACTAGAGTTTTGTACAGTTGCAACATGATGCTGCGGCTCCTAAATTCAATCCCCTACCAATAAAAGCTAAGACTCCATATGCCTTCTTAACAACTTTATCCACTTGACTGCTACTTTCAGGGATCTATTGACACATACACCAAGATCCTTCTGTTCCTCAACACTATTAAGAGCCCTACCATTAGCCCTATACTCTACACATTTATTGTTCCTGCCAAAGTGCATTACCTCACACTTTTCCACATAAAACTCCATTTGCCACCTCTCGGCCCAGCTCTGCAACTTGTCCAAGTCACTCTGTAAACTAAAACACCCCTCTTCACTATATACCACTCCACCAACTTTAGTGTCATCTGCAAATTTACTGATCCATCCCTCAATACCCTCATCCAGATCATTTATAAAAATTACAAACAGCAGGGGCCCCAAAACAGACCCCTGAGGTACACCACTTGTCACCGAACTCCCCGATGAATATCTCCCATCAACCACCACCCTCTGTCTTCTATCTGCTAGCCAATTCCTAACCCAATTAGCTAAATCACCCTCTATCCCATACATCTGCATTTTCTGCAGAAGTCTTCCATGGGCCACCTTATCAAACGCCTTACTAAAGTCCATATATACCACATCAACCGCCTTACCCCCATCCACCTCTTTGGTCACTTTTTCAAAAAAAAGTACACTGTGTTATAGTTCATTCATTATCTGGTTTAGTCCAGCTAAGTGTTCCCCCTTTCATTATTAAATATATGTTGGATGCAGTTAAAACAGTTGCCATTAAATCGACAATAATTGGTTTCAGCAAAGTGTATCCAGCTACCAGAACTCGATAACATCAAAATATCAGGAGGCCATTCAGTCCTTCCAGTCTGTTCCATTATTGTGAGCTCTGATACCTCTCTGCCCCATATCTTTTTGACTAACAAAAGCCTATCAATCTCAGAATTAAAAGAAACAATGATCAAATAAGAAGTTGTGGATAAGTGTTTTAAAGATCTCTCAATGTGTGTCAGAATGTTTCCTAATTTCTCTCCCAAAATGTATCTCGTGTGTTTTGATGATGCCCCCAATCCAACATTCTCCGGACAGTTTCTATTGACAGTATTCCTTCCCCTCAATATCTTAAACACTGCAATCAAATCACCCATTCACTCCCTAAGTGCCAAGGAATTCAACTCAAGTTTGTATCATCTAGTCTCCTAATTTAACCCTTGCAGTCCCGGAACCAGATTTTCACACAGTCGGGAAGTTGCTTTGGATCTTGCAAAATGGTGGATCTCAACTGAGGGAGACATTGGCACAGTAAGAACGGACTTGTAATCCAGAAACCACGACTAATACTCTGAGGGAGGGGGGAACATGGCTTCAAATTTCATCATGGCAGCTGATGGAATTTAAATTCAATTACTAAATATGGAACTAAGGTCTAATCTCATTAATATTGACCGTGAAACCATTGTTGATTGTTGCAAAAACCTGTCCAGATCACTAATGTCCTTTAGGGATGGGAAACTGCTGCCCTTACCTGATCCACAGCAATGTGATTGACTCTGATCTTCTCCTTGAAACAGCCCTGGTAAGCCATTCAGTTATATCAAACAACTATAAAAAATTCAACAAGGATTGAAACTGGATGGACCACTTAGCATCAAACTCAGCACCAGAAATGACAATGGCAACCTCAGCCCTGCCAACCCTGCAAAGTCCTCCTCACTAACATCTGGGAGCTTACGCTAAAATTGTAAGAACAGTCTCACAGACTAGTCAAACCTGACCCTGTGACACTTGGTGAATAATACCCGATTATAATATTGTCCCAGACACTACCACTTATATCCTGTTACACTGGCAGCACAGACCCAGCAGAGGTGGCACGATACAGCGGTGTACCATCCTGAGGGAGGTTCCCTGAGAACCCTCAACATCGACTCTGGGCCCCATTTAAGTTTCATAGCATCAGGTCAAACACGTACAAGGAAACCTGTTAATTACCACATACCGTCCCCCTCAGCTGAGGAATCAGTACTCTTCCACGTTAAACACCACTTGGAGGAGGCACTGAGAGTGGCAGGAATGTAGAATATGCTCTGGGTGGGGTTTTCAATGTCCATTATCAACAGTCGCTCAATAGCACTGTTATTGAGTGCACCATAGACCAAACTGACTGGGGCTTAAAGGAAATAACTGCCAGGCTGGTGGTGAGGGAACTAAGAAGAGGGGAAAAAGAATACTTGATCTCATCCTCATCTACCAGCTTGTCACAGACACATCAATCCATGATAGTATCGGTAGGAGGGATCACCGTCCATTGTGTGGCACTTCCACTGTGCTAAATGGGACAGAAATCAAACAGATTTAATAATTCAAAACTGGGCATCCGTGAGGTACTGTGGGTGACCAGCAGCAACAGGATTGTACTCCAACACAATCTGTAATCTCATGGCTCAGCATATCTCCAACTCCACCATTACCATCAAGCAAATGGATCAGCACTGAGGAGGGTGTGCCAACAGCAGCATCGGGCACACTGAAAAATGGTGAAGCTACAACACAGGACTACTTGCATGTCAAACAGCAAGTGATCGACAGAGCTAAGCAATCTCACAACCAACAAGTTAGATCCAAGTTCTGATGTCCTGCACAACCAGTGATGAACAGTGGTGGACAATTCAACAATTCCCAGGAGGAGGAGTCTCGTCTCCACAAAATATCCCATCCTCAATGATAGAGAAAGCCCAACACGTCAGGGAAAAAGATAAGGCTGGAGCAATTAAAATGATCTTCAAGCAGAAGCACCAAGTGTGTGATCCATCATAAGGTTAAGTGTGCAATTATCAGCAAACATCTGCACAATGTTCAGCATCATTTGTAGCTGCTCAGACACAGAAACAGTCCATGTTCAAATGCACCAAGATTTGGACAATATCCAGCCTTGAGCTGACAAATGGTAAATCACCTTTGTGCCACACAAAAGTGCCAGGCACTGACCATCTCCATCAAGAGAGAATCTAACTATCAACCCTTGACAGTCAATGACATTATCATCACTAAACTCCCCCACCATCAACATCCTGGGGATTACCATCGATCAGAAACTGAACTGGGCTATCCGTATAAATCACCAGAGCTGATCCCTCTAGGAATTCAGTCTGTGGAGATGCCGGTGTTGGACTGGGATAAACACAGTAAGAAGTCTCACAACAGAAAATTAAAATCCAACAGGTTTATTTGGTAGCAAAAGCCATTCTATGGCAGCACCATGGTCATCTCCTGTCTCACTCACCAGCAATGCTCCTCATACACCATGCCAGTTCTGTGTCAATTCATGGCCCCAGTCAATCATACTCCCATATCACCTCCATGCTAAATCATATGCTACTAATCCTCATGTCCCCTCAGATCATCCATGGTCCCTCATACCCCATGATATCTCTATTACCATTGACTCAGTATCCATAATAGGCAGACCTCAGGAACCATGTGGAGTTGAAAAGATTGAAAAAGGAATTCTGTAGCAGCTAACTCACCTCCTGACTCCCCAAATCTAGTCCACCATGTACAAGGCACAAGTCAGAAGTGTGTCAGAGTAATCCCCTGGGTGGATGCAGCACCATCAACACTCAAGAAGCTCAGCATCATCCAGGACAAAGAAGCCTGATTGACCTCTCCTACCATCTTCAATAATCATTCCCTCCAGCGCTAACCCACAGTAGCAGCGGTGTGTACCGTCAACAAGATGCACTGCAGAAACTCTTTGAGCAGCACCTTCTACCCAGGACCACTACCATCTAGAAGAACAAAGGCAGCGGACACCTGGGAACACGACTACCTGCAAGTTCCCCTTCAAGCCACTCACCATCCTGACCTGGAAATATATCACCGCTCCTTCACTATCACTGGGTCAAAGTCCTGGAACTCTCTCCCTAACAGCACTATGGGTGTACCTACATACATGGATTGTGAAAGTTGGAGAATGTGACTCTCTACCACCATCTCAATGGCAGTTTAGGGAAGGGGCTTGTCAGTGATGCCCACATCCTGGAAATGAATAAATTGCCCCCATTCTCAAAAGTTCTAATGTTTGCCTACGAGGCAGGGGGTGGGAGATATACCGTCACAGGGAAAGCTGAACAGAGCATGTTCATTTGATATTAATGCTGAATTCAACAGAACCCATTTTGTCTTTTCCAAAGATCTTAACCCACAGTCATAAATTATTGGAATGGATGTAAATGTTCTTGAAATATGGAATATGGTCAGTTTAAATGTTGTGATCTGAAATTTTATTAAATGTATCACTTTTTAGATGTGAAAAAACTGGCATAAGCTGTCAGTGGGAGTTTAACCACCCCTTCCCTCCCCAGATTGTTTTGATTGATAGGGCATCTGGTGCAGATTAGAAAAAAATTCCCAACTAACTATGTAATTCAACAGTTTTTCATTAACATTTCCCCAAGAGCAGCTTTATTTGTCATTATGAATACTTGGCTGAGTTTCAAAAGATAAAATTTCTCAGCAGATGCTCTAAGTTTTAAAAAGCCATGAAATGATTAGATGTCTTTAAAAATGCTAAATGGTTTCATGAATTGAAGTTTTTTTGAATATCTTGAGATTGAGATCTGCATTAGATTGTTAGATTTTTTTCAACTCCACATGGTTCCTGAGGTCTGCCCATTATGGATACTAGGTCAATGGCTATGGAGATATCATGGGATATGAGGGACCATCGGAGATCTGAGGGGACACGAGGATTAATGGCACATGATTTAGCATGGAGGTGATATGGGAGTACGATGGGCTGGGGCCATGAATTGACATAGAGCTGGCATGGTGTATGAGCAGTATTGCTGGTGAGTGAGACAGGAGATGACCATGGTGCTGGATTGCGTGTGTCTGTCTGTCTGTCTGTGTGTAACAGTCTGATCAGCTGAAGATTATTTGTAACCCTCTACACGATGACAGATTCTAGCACATTCTCACAGTAGATATTTGCCTAACTGAACTTAATTCTTTGGCCTTTTGTAAATAGCAAAGTGATGTCAACAATTTTCCAATTGAAGGGAACAACTCCCAAGTTCAGGTCATTTTGGAAGATTTGGCATTTGTAATATTGTCGCTACTTTCTAATTGAAAGCGTCTGGGCATTAGGGATCGGTTTAGTTTCTGAAATCCTGCCCTTTTATTCTCAATATGTTGATAAAAATTGTGTGTGTTGATTTTGATATCCCATTTGAGTTTCTTTGCATTCTTCTCTTGTAACTCTTGTCATCATTTTAGCCATTTTAGAGTTCTTTGTAACTCTCTCATTCATTGGGATCTGTGCAATTCTTTGCACTTTTGTGCTTTTTTTTGCCTTTTTGGCATATAGAGCTGGTGCCTCTTAGAGCTACAACTATTTCTGTAGCGTATTGAATTCTTTTTAAACTCCTCTCTTACCCAATAACAGATTTGCTCAGTTTACTGTGAACATAAATTCTCTCATCATCAGCCTTTTCTAAATCTGAACTTTCTGCAGTCGCTGGATCAAAATCCCTTCCTAACAGCACTGTGGATGTACCTATACCTCAGAGAGTGCAGTGGCCCAGCCAGTAACATCCACATCCCAACAGTGAATAAAAAGTTATTTTCTGGTTCTCACTTTTAAACACTGCATTGAACTCAGCTCTCCCTATCAGATAATTGTTCATGCAGCATTAAACCTTGTTTATAAATCTGATACGGCCTCTTGTTGTTCTAGCCCATGCTGGTGTGAAAAACTATTCCAAACATGCTTCTGCAATTCACTACTTTCCTGTTATGTGATAATCTGTATGCCCCAATCTATAGCAAAGTTAAAAAGAACAAAGAACAGTAAAGCACAGGAACGGATCCTATCGCCCATCAGATCTGTGCCGATAATGATCTGATATTTTCTTGCCTCTACTTGGTCCAAATCCTCTACTCCCTGCCTATTCATGTGTCCCTTTTGAGCATAGTTAAAGAATCTACTTCCACTACCTCCTCCAGCAGTGTATTCCAGGCATTCACTACCCTCTGTGTGAAAAACCTGCTCCTTACATCTCTTTTAAATATTCCCCCTCTCATTTTCAAGCTATGCCCCTGTGTAATTGAACCCTTGACCCTGGGAAAAAGACTGACTATCCACTCTATCCAAGCCTGACATAATCTTATAAACCTCGTTCAAGCACCACCCGTCCTGCCCCAACCTTCCGACGCTCCAATGAAAACAATCCAAGTTTGTTTAACTTTTCTTCATAGTCCTCCAAACTTGGCACATCTCAGTAAATCTCTTCTGCACCCCTTCCAATGCATCAATATCCTTCCAGTAGTGTGGCGACCAGAACTGTACACAATACTCCAAATGTGGCCTAAACAAAGTCTTCTCCAACTGCAACATGATTTTCCAATTCCTATACACAACGCCCCGACTGATGAAGGCCAGCAAGCCGTACACCTTCTTGTCCACCTGAGTTGCCACCTTCAGGTAATTGTGGATCTGCACAATTAGATCCATCCGTATGCTAATATTTCTAGGGACTTTACCATTTAGTATATACTTTCCTTCTCAGTAGTTCTTGCAAATTGCATCATCTCACATTTGTCTGGGTTAAATTCCATCTGCCATCTTTTGGCTTTGCTCACCCCACTCTCTGAAACCCCAGTGTCTGATGTTGCCGTAGATAATGGATTTCAGTAGAATTCTCTGGCCATTCGTACCTCGCCGCCACTGCCAAACAGAATGTGTCGCTCAGCCAAACCTCCATTCACTGCAGCAGGACTGGAGAACCCCAGCCGCAGGCGAGTCTGGAGCACCTGGCCCTGTGGATAGAAACATGGTTCGCCTCACGCTGTGTGATAATTGTGTGTGACGCAGCTGCCAAAGAACATTCTCACTGGATCAGGCTCCAGATAAATGAGGCAATTTGTTCAGCCTTATATTGCTGACCCTTTAATCATTCGCTTAGCAATTTCATCAAAGTATCAAAGAACAGCAAATGCCAGAGAGCAATTAGATGGAGGAGTTTAAACTTTTTTATCATATTGGTGTTGATTAGAAATGGATTGCACTCAATGCCTGTAATCAAACCCACAGCCGCCTGTAATTACTAATGTTACCATTACTCAGTCTGCTTACTGCTCAGTTTGTTGCTTACAATGAGAGAGAAAGAAAAAAGGACTGGCATTTCCATAGCATCTTTCACAAGATCTTCCAAAATGCTTCACTGTCAATATTAATATTTGTCAACAAACTGCCAGAGTTAGTAGTAGAGGCGGTATGATTTTGTCTTTTAAAAAATGTTTAGATAGTTACATGGGTAAGATCTGAATAGAGGGATATGGGCCAAATGCAGACAACTGGGACTAGTTTATAGATTAAAAAAAAGGGTTGACAAGGACAGGTCGGGCTGAAAGGCCGGTTTCCATGTTGTAAACCTCTATGACTATGACTTAATGGCAAAATTATTTGAATGTCTTACTTATTTTTTTTTTGGATGTCTTAGTTACTTTCGGGTGGCAAATGGAGTTTAATATGGAAAAGTGTGAGGTGATTCACTTTGGTAAGAGTAATCTGTATACAGAATATAGGGCTAATGGTAGGACTCTTAGTAGTGTAGATGAGCAGAGAGATCTCGGTGTACAGGTGCATAGATCCCTGAAAGTTGGTACTCAAGTTGATAAGGTTGTTAAGAAGGTGTACAGTGTGTTAGCATTTATTGGTAGAGGGGTTGAATTTTGGAGCCGTGAGGTCATGTCGCAACTGTATAAAACTCTGGTGCGGCCGCACTTGGAGTATTGTGTACAGTTTTGGTCGCCACATTATAAGAAAGATGTGGAAGCATTGGAAAGGGTGCAGAGGAGGTTTACCAGGATGTTGCCTGGTATGGAGGGCAGGTCTTATGAGGAAAGGCTGAGGGACTTGAGGATATTTTCATTAGAGAGAAGGCTAAGAGGTGACCTAATTGAGGCATATAAGATCATCAGAGGGTTAGATAGGGTGGATAGTGAGAGCCTTCTTCCTCGGATGGAGATGGATAACACGAGGGGACATAGAACATAGAACATAGAACATAGAACATTACAGCACAGAACAGGCCCTTCGGCCTTCGATGTTGTGCCGACCAATATAAAAAGCAATGCCCCTCCAAACTAAACCATTCCCTTCTCTTCCATATACTTATCAACTAACCTCTTAAACGCCACCAAACTTGGCGCATCTACAACTGCTGCAGGCAGGGCATTCCACTCCCGAACCACCCTTTGGGTAAAGAACCTACCTCTGATATCCGTCCTATAACTATCACCCCTTAATTTAAAGCTGTGTCCCCTCATGCTAGCTTTTTCCATCCTAGGAAAAAGGCTATCACTGTCCACCCTATCTAAACCTCTAATCATCTTATATGTTTCGATTAGGTCCCCTCTTAGCCGCCTCCTTTCTAACGAAAACAACCTCAAATCCCTCAGCCTCTCTTCATAAGACCTGCCCTCCATACCAGGCAACATCCTGGTTAAACCTCCTCTGTACCCTCTCCAATGCCTCCACATCTTTCTTATAATGTGGGGACCAGAACTGCACACAATACTCCAAGTGCGGCCGCACTAGAGTTTTGTACAGTTGCAACATGACGTTGCGGCTCCGAAATTCAATCCCTCTACCAATAAAAGCCAAGACTCCATATGCCTTCCTAACAACCTTCTCGACCTGACTGCCTACTTTCAGGGATCTATGCACATACACACCAAGATCCCTCTGTTCATCTAGACTACTAAGAATCCTACCATTTGCCCTATACTCTACACATTTATTATTTCTGCCATAGTGCATTACCTCACACTTTTCCACATTAAACTCCATTTGCCACCTCTCGGCCCAGCTCTGCAACTTGTCCAAGTCCCTCTGCAAACTATAACACCCCTCTTCACTATCTACCACTCCACCGACTTTAGTGTCATCTGCAAATTTACTAATCCATCCTTCAATACCCTCATCCAGATCATTTATAAAAATTACAAACAGCAGGGCCCCAAAACAGACCCCTGAGGTACACCACTTGTCACCGAACTCCAAGATGAATATCTCCCATCAACCACCACCTCTGTCTTCTATCTGCTAGCCAATTCCTAACCCAATTAGCTAAATCACCCTCTATCCCATACATCTGCATTTTCTGCAGAAGTCTTCCATGGGCCACCTTATCAAACGCCTTACTAAAGTCCATATATACCACATCAACCGCCTTACCCCCATCCACCTCTTAGTCACTTTTTCAAAAAACTCAATGAGGTTAGTAAGGCACGACCTACCCTTCACAAAACCATGCTGACTATCTCCAATCAATTCATTACTCTCTAAATAACTATAAATCCTATCCCTAATTATTCTCTCCAATACTTTGCCCACCACAGAAGTAAGACTCACTGGCCTATAATTCCCTGGAAGGTCTCTCTTCCCCTTCTTGAACAACGGGACCACATTCGCTATCCTCCAGTCCTCCGGAACCACACCCGTAACCAATGACGACCTGAAGATCAGAGCCAGAGGCTCTGCAATCTCCTCTCTTGCCTCCCAGAGAATCCTAGGGTAAATCCCGTCTGGCCCAGGGGACTTATCCAACTTCAAACCCTCGAGAATATCTAGCACATCCTCCCTATCTACTTCGATACCTTCCAGTTTGCTACCCTGTACCTCAGTGTTCTCCATAATTACATTTACATCACCCTGCGTGAATACCGAAGAGAAATATTTATTCAGTACCTCTCCAATCTCCTCAGGTTCCACGCACAACTTCCCTCTGCTGTCTATGACCGGCCCTAATCTTGCCCTAACCAATCTTCTATTCTTAACATATCTAAAGATATGTAACATATCATATGTAACATATCTAACATATCTAAAGATACATTGCTTTAAATTAAGGGGTGGTGGTTATAGGACAGATATTTGAGGTAGCACGAGGGGACACAGCTGCTAGCACGAGGGGACACAGCTTTAAATTAAGGGGTATGAGTTATAGGACGGATATCAGAGGTAGGTTCTTTACTCAAAGAGTGATTAGGGAGTGGAATGCCCTGCCTGCAGCTGTTGTAGATGCGCCAAGTTTGGTGGCGTTTAAGAGGTTAGTTGATAAGTATATGGAAGAGAAGGAATGGTTTAGTTTGGAGGGGCATTGCTTTTTATTTTGGTCGGCACAACATCGAAGGCCGAAGGGCCTGTTCTGTGCTGTATTGTTCTATGTTCTATGTTCTATGTTCTATGTAGGTTCTTTACTCAGAGGGTAGCAAGGGCGTGGAATGCCCTGCCTGCAACAGTTGTGGATTTGCCAACTTTAAGGACGTTCAAATGGTCAGTGGATAGGCATATGGATAACATTGGAATAGTTTAGGTTCGAGGGTCATTAGATTGGTTCCACTGGTCGGCGCAACATCGAGGGCCAAAGGGCCTGTACTGTGCTGTAATGTTCTATGTTCTAATGATTATGAATGATCCTTCTGAAGGTCTCATTGGATGAAGTGAGGAGATTGGCTATAGATTTATCAATAAAGTTCATTAGTCACAAGTAAGGCTTGCATTAACACTGCAATGAAGTTACTGTGAAATTCCCCTAGCCGCCACACTCTGGTATCTGTTTGGGTCGATAATCTTAACCAGCACATCTTTCAGACTGTGGGAGAAAACTGGAGCACTCGGAGGAAACCCATGCAGACGACAATAGCAGAGGAGGTGGCCATTTAGCCCATCACTCCCAAATTAGAGATTCATTTTTCAGCCCTTGGCTGTAGCTCCGTAGACCATGTTTCTTCCAATACGTATCCATCTGCTGCATGTTCTGGAAACTTTCTGCCTTGATAACCAATCCAATTCCCACTTTCTGGTTAAAATAATTTCCTCTCAACTCTCCCTCTCCCTCCTGAAGTGGCTGAGCACCCCATGAGTAGTCCTTACCTCCTTGCCTGATTCAATGGGCCATTGGGAGTTCTAGCTGGGGTTAATGGGCCTGGAGAATGCCCCCATCTGCTACCTCAATTGGGTATTAAATATTATTTCAAAGAGAAGTAGGAGAGTTATCCCTGATCTCCTCATCAATATCCATCCTTCATTCAGAATCAGGATATCTGCTGTTTGGAAAATTAGCTGTGTTCAAATTGGTTACAGCACTTTCTGTATTTCAGGCTACATTTCACTGACTTTGTCAATATTAATAATAACAGATAAGATGAGGTTGCAGAACCTTGTCCATTTGAACATTGGTTCATTGGGTATTTCATTGGTTCTTAGAAGTTTCACAAATCTGACTTCTGCTGTGGCTCCCATGGATTTGAAACTGAGGGTAAAGTTCGAACAATGCCCACACTTAACAAACACGCTGGATTCTTCATGTGAAAACTGTGAATTAAAGCATCAGACTGTATCTACAGGACTTTGTTTTCTCCTCATCAATGTTCACCCTCTAAAGAAGAATATTTCAGTGTGATTTATTGACATTCTGGGACATTGTGATAAGAAGAAATGGAAGAATGCAAATCTGTTTATGATGGTTTCCTTGTAGCATCCATCAGTGAGATTGGGGACAGCTGGTCACCCAGAGAGGGGTTGGGATTATTGTCTGTGCAGGACCCGATGGGCTGAAGGGCCTTTTTTTCATTGACTTTGTGACTCTAGTGTCACCTGATGAAGTATGTGCTTATGCCTGTTTCTGGAGCTTTGTCTTCTTGGAACAGATCTGAAATCCAATGATTTAGTTTGAAAGGCTCCGCTGACCAGGAACCTTTCCCACTTTTATCAGGAACAGCGAGTGTAGCCTATTGGCCTGTCAGAGTGGGATTTTAACATGGGAATCATATTGGGAATTTTCAATGCTGTGATATGGCTATAGGGAGGAAACACAGTTATTATCTATAACAGATACCCAATTTGGGAAATATTTTGGAAGCGAAATGGTTAATGTCTCAAGATTGACGCCTGGGTCATAAAAGGCTTCCTTTGGCAAATGGTCCATATGCAGTTAGTTCAATTTAACTTTCCCTTAGGATCACCCCCTATACTCAATTTAAAAATATTCCTCAAACCCTCTCCATCAATACATTCCCACACTCTGGAGTCCTTGGAGATGAATGTGACCCCGTGGGACTCTGTATAATGGGAAAAGGATCAATTTCCATGTAAAAATTCTTATCCTGGATCTGAGTGATACATAGTCATTTTTGACAGAAGCAGCATATGGAAATTCACTGGAACATTGGGAAGGCTGTGAGCTTTGGGAAGGATTCTGAACTCTGACTGGTGCTCTGTTTTACGATAAGTCTGTCAGAATGCAATCGATATGGTGTCAATGAACTTCAGAGAAAGCATCACCTTGTTCAGAGTCATTTACAAATTCCAGAGAGCTTGGAAATTTGTGTAAAGACTTCATGACTACACTTGGCTTCAGATCACTTATTTCTGACTTAATTATTCAACATTAAAACGGGGGCAGGAATAGTAAATTTGCGGATGACACAAAGATTGGACAGGTGGATAACGATGAGGCTGAGGATCTTGAGCTACAAGAAGATTTGGACATAATAGTCAAATGGGCAGATAAGTGGCAGATGGAATTTAACTCTGAAAAGTGTGAGGTGATACACTTTTGAAGGAGTAATTTGACAATAAACTACTCAATGAATGGTAGGATACAAAGCAGTTCTGTGGAACAAAGGGATCTTGGCATGTTTGTCCATAGATCTCTGAAAATGGAAGGGAATGTTAGCAGGGTGATGAAAAAAGCAAATGGGATGCTTGCCTTTATAATTGAGGCATAGATTACAAAAACAAGCAAATCATGTTGGACTTTATAGAACTTTGGTGAGGCCAGAGCTAGCTTTCTGGTCACTAGCTTATCGGAAGGATGTGATTGCACTGGTGGAAGTGCAGAGGAGACTCACCAGGATGCTGCTAGGATGGAATGTTGAAGTTATGAAGAGAGCTTGAGTAGGTTTGGGTTATTTCCCTTGGAGCAGAGAAGACTGAGGGGGTGACCTGATCGAGGTGACAAGATTATCAGAGACGTGAACAAAGTGGATAAGGAGCAGCTGTTCCCTTAGCTGAAGAGTCAGTCGCCAGGGGACACAGGTTCAAGGTGAGGGGTGGGAGGTTTAGGGAGGGGATGTGAGGAAAATCCTTCTTATCCAGAGGGTGGTGACATTCTACAACTTGCTGTCTGGGAAGGTGGCAGAAGTGAGTTGCCTCACATCCTTTAAAAAATATCTGGATGAGCACTTGGCACATCATAACATTGGTGGGTATGGGCTAAGTGCCTGGTACACGGTATTAGCTGGGAGTTCAAGAGTTTCTAATGTGTTGCTGTGAATTCTGTATAGTATGATTCTATCATTAAAAAGGGAGGGAGAGATAAAGCAGATAAACTTAGTTTAACTTCTGTCATTGGGAAAATGTTAGAGTCCATTATAAAGGATGTAATAGCAGAGCATTTAAAAATGAATGATATCATCGAGCAGAATCAGCATGGCTTTGTGAAGGGGAAATTATCTCTGATAGATTTGTTAGAATCTGAGCAATACAAATGGATATAACATAGGGGCGGCATAGTCACACACTGATTCACACTACTGCTTCACAACCCCAGGGACCTGCGTTCAATTCTGATCTTGGTGACTGTGGAGTTTACGTGTTCTCCCTGTATCTGCGTGGATTGTTCCAACTTCCTCCCATGCTCCAAAAATGTTCTGGTTAGGTTGATTAGCCATGGTAACTGTATGGGGTTAGAGGGATAAGAGGGGAGAAAGGGCCTGGAAGATTCTCTGCCAGTACGTCAGTGCAGAATCGATGGGCTGAATAGTCTCCCGCATTGCAGGGGTTTTATGATTCTACCTGCCCAAACTCAGATTTCCAAAAAGCATTCAAGAAAGTACCACGCTAGAAGTTACTTCACCCGATAAGAGTCCATGGTGTTGGAGATAATATATTAGCAGGAACAGACAGTTGGCTAACTGATAGAAGACAGAGTTGGGATGAGAGGTGCATTTTCAGGTTGTCCACTGTGGGATGTTTGGATCAGTGCTGGAGCCACAATTATTGATAATACATTAATGACTTGGAATGAGGGAAGTGAATGTACTATTGTCAAGTTTGTAGAAGTTTGTGGATGACACAGAAATAGGTGGGAAGGTAAGTGGTGAGGATGACAAAGGGTGGGATTTTCTGGCCACACCCACACCAGGAAATCCTACCCCAGGTTGGTGAACCTACGTATTGGTAAATTCCACCTACAGAGTCTACGGAGGGATATAGACAGGTGAAGTAAAAACTTGGCAGTGAAATATAATGTAAGAAAATGTGAAGTTATGTACTTTGGTGGGAAGACTAAAGGAGCTGAGTATTATTTCATAGAAATCATATAATGCAGAAAGAGGCCTTTTGGCCCATCGAGTTTGCACCAGCCACAATCCCACACAGGCCCTTATCCCCATGTCCCTCCATATTTACCACTAATCCCTCTAACCTACACATCTCAGAACACTGAGGGACAATTTAGCAATCAACCTAACCCACACATCTTTGGACTGTGGAAAGAAACTGGAGTACCTGGAGGAAACCCATGCAGACATGAGGAGAATGTGCAAACTCCACACAGACAGTGACCTGAGCCAGGAATCGAACCCAGGACCCTGGAGCAGTGAAGCAGCAGTGCTAACCACTGTGCTACCGTGCTGCCCAAATGCCACCCATTTAATTGCAGCATAGAGGGATTTGGGAGTCCTTATACAGAAAAGTTAACAGCAAATTCAGCAGTAATAGGGAAGGTAAATAAATAGTAATAGGGAAGGTAAAGGTTGGCCTTTATTTCAAAGGGAATGGAATATAAAAATAGGGAAGTCTTGCTAAAACTATACAAGATGCTAGTTATACCACACCTGGAATATTGCAAATAGTTTTGGTCCTCTTAGCTAAGGAAAGATATCCAAATGGTGTACTCCTGCATCTTATAGTTTAATATATTTGGGGTTACTGGTGTTTGGAGATTTTTTGAAAGTTACTCAGCAATTTGGTGATATTTCTGTCCAGCTTTGTGACTCTGTCCAGGTTCTTTAATCTCTAATTGTGTGTGTGATTTTCAGCACTTGCAGCAATGGCCAATGGGATTGCGAGCAGCATGTGTGTCTCATTAACAAGGAAATGATCCACAACATCAATCGTGGGAATTACGGGTAAGTGTCATTCTTCAACAACAAGACGTGAAGTTCCCACACAGGAGTGTGTTTGACCTTGTAACTTACACAATGATTATAAAACAATATCACCCACATATATGTGCATTGTAACTTGTATAAGCTGTCATTCACATGCGTGTGCTATAACAGTGTTACTGACGCATATATGTGCTGTGACATTGTTAATCATCCGTATATGCTATGTTAGTATTACTGGTGTTTGTGCATACTCATGCTTGCGTATCTAGTTACAGAGTTACTCACAAACACATTAGGAATACATGAGGTGCATTTTCAGGTTGGCAACTGTGGAGTGTTGGTATCAGTGCTGGAGCCACAATTAGTAACAATATTAATGACTTGGAATGAGGGAAGTGAATGTACCATTGCCAAGTGTGTGGATGACACAAAAACAGGTGGGAAGACAAGTGGTGAGGATGACATGGGGAAGGACACCTGATTTTTAACAGCAAATAGCTTCCAATGTTTCAGGGAGGAAAGGTGCATTCATATTGCTAATGTGTACAGGATCTATCGAGGCTCCTATGCATCGGGCTGCTCTGAATGTAACTGGTGTCAGACTGGGCTACATTCAGAAAACTCCTTCTCCGTGTGATTTGAGTTATACAGCCGGAGCCTCCACTAATGTGTCCCCTCGCTCCACAGTCAATGGTGACCAATTTCCCCACCTGAGTGCTGATTAGAAGATGACAATAGAATCAGGCAGAGTCAACACGTTTTTATGAAAAGGAAATTGAGTTTACAGTTTTTTTTGTGGAATAATGAACAGTGTGGATAAAGGGGAATCTATAGATGTGCTGCATTTGGGTTTCCAAAAACCACTTTACAAGGTGTCACATCAAAGGTTGCTACACAAAATAAGAGCTAACTAACATTAGGAACTAATTAACAAGGGTAGAGGATTGGTTGTCTAAGAGGAAGAGTAGGGAGGGAGAAATGGGTTGTTTTTGTGTTTGGAAGCTGTAACTAATGGAGTGCTGGGTCCCAGTGAGAATCTGTACAATTAATTTGCATGAAAAGACTGAAGATATAACAGCTAAATTTACTGATGAGACAAAGAAAAATAGGAGGGTAAGCTTTCAACAGGACTGAGTGTGTTAACGGAGGGAGTTAGATAGTTTAAGTGTGTGAACTAAAACCTGGTAAATAGAGTATAATGTGAAAAAAATGTGAACTTTCCCGTTTGTGGGGAAGAATAAAAAAGCAGTATATGGAGAAGTATAGAAAACTGATTTAAAATAGGGATCATGAACCTTGGGAGTCCCTGGGAAGTGTGTAAATAGATGATGATATTGATGTACTTGTTCTTATCCTACAGGTGCTTTGGTCCACCTTGTTGTCTAACGAGGGGCATACACGCGATGGGTCGTGAGAGGGCTGCTCTTGGATTTTTTTTTCCGAGAGTATCCTAGTGCTTCACATCGTTAGTGTACACTTGACCTGGACCATTTGATGGGCAACACGACAGCTCAGTGACTATCGCTGTGCTGTGCAGATACATGGATTTGGGCCTGTGTCTGTGGGAGTTTGCGCATTCTCCCTGTGCTTGCGTGGGTTTTCTCCGGGTGCTCCGGTTTCCTCCCACATCCCAAAGATGTGCTCTTAGGCTAATTGGCAAAACAAATTCTCTCTAAATTGTCTCAAATTTGGTTTTTAATCCATAGATCTATAAACATGGACAGGGATCGCAGGTAGAGGTGGGAACATCGAGGTGGCGGTGCGGGCTCGTTGGGCTGAAGGGCCTGTTTCCCGTGCTGTTTTGTTCTTTTGTTCTTTTTTTCCTACTGTTTAATTAGAGAGAGATTGCAGAATTCAGTGTTACTGGGTGTCCTTGTATATGAATCACAAAAAAATTAGTATACAGAATCATAGAAACATAAATTCCCTACAGTGCATTCAGACCATTGAGTCTACATTGATAACAATCCCACCTAGGCCCTATTCCCATAACCCCACATATTCACCCGCTAATCCTTTGAACCTACACATCCCAGGACACTCAGGGAGAATTTAGCATGGCCAATACACCTAAGCTGCACATCTTTGGACTGTGGGAGGACACCAATGCAGATACAGGGAGAATGTGCAAACTCCACACGGACAGTAACCCAAGCCAGGAACTAAACCCAGTTCCTGGAGTGGTGAGGCAGTGGCGCTAATCACTGTGCCATTGTATTGCCCTTAGGCACAGCAAGTGAAACGCTAATGAGAATGGAATATAAAAGCAGGGAAATGTTACTGCAGTTGTACAAAGAATTGTATCAGCCTATCTGATACAAACAGTCTTAAGTTACTGGTGAATATTGTTTCCAGCTTCGGATATCTCCCACACTTATGTTGACATCCAACTATCCCGAGCTCCTGATGGAGAGACAGTTATGAGATGGTGGGACAGAAAGTCAGTGCTATACAGTTAGCAGCTCCCATGCACAGGGCATGTGGAATGGTTGGACGTGTTTTGTCAGTAAGGCTCATGCTCCAAGCCTGATAGTCTCATCTTTATCATTTCTCTCTGCACAGATGGAAGGCTTCAAACTACAGCCAGTTCTGGGGATTGACCCTGGACGAAGGAATCCGTTACCGATTGGGGACCAAACGACCCTCAACGACAGTGATGAAGATGAATGAACTGAATGTAAGGCCACTTCTTGTGGTAAATAGAGCAATGGGGTGTAGAGATTAGCGTTGTTCTCTCTGCAGTAAAGGAGATTGAGAGCAAATTTAATTCAAACGTACAAGATTATAACAGGATTGAATAAGGTAGGTGAAGAAAAGCTGATCTCATTGACTGATGGTCCAGTGAGTGAGGGATTGGGCAGGAGGTGGGGGTGGGGGAACTTCAGAAAAACCTGACTGATACTGACCTGGAACGGGCTCCCCGTGAGGGGGATGGAAGCGAAAACAGTCAGTGATATCCAGAGGAAATTGGATGGGCTTTCAAAGGAAATAAAGTTGGGATAATTACAGAGATTGAGGGGGAGTGGAACCAACTTGAATTGACATAGAATCAATGGGCCAAATGGCCTCCTTGCGTGCTGAGACATTTGCCCAAAATAGAACATTACAGCACAGAACAGGCCCTTCGGCCTTCGATGTTGCGCCGACCAATATAAAAAGCAATGCCCCTCCAAACTAAACCATTCCCTTCTCTTCCATATACTTATCAACTAACCTCTTAAACGCCACCAAACTTGGCGCATCTACAACTGCTGCAGGCAGGGCATTCCACTCCCTAATCACTCTTTGAGACTCTTTTTGGACTCTGTGTCCATGGGACTGACAGCGTGGAGTTATTGGTGGGTACAAGCTATAGTCAGGTTCATTTAGTGTACACTTCCTTCCTGTGTTAGACCTTCCAAAATGAATCACCTCACACTTAGAACATAGAACATTACAGCGCAGTACAGGCCCTTCGGCCTTCGATGTTGCACCGGCCAGTGGACCTTCTAACCTAAACTATTCCAATATCATCCATATGCCTATCCACCGACCATTTGAATGCCTCCAAAGTAGGCGAGTCCACAACTGCTGCAGGCAGGGCATTCCACGCCCTCACCACCCTCTGTGTAAAGAACCTGCCTCTGACATCCGTCCTATAACTACCACCTCTTAATTTAAAGTTATGTCCCCTCGTGTTGGTCATCACCATCCGAGGAAAAAGGCTCTCACTATCCACCCTATCCAATCCCTTGATCATCTTATACGCCTCAATTAGGTCACCGCGTAACCTTCTTCTCTCTAATGAAAATAACCTCAGGTCCCTCAGCCTTTCCTCATAAGGCCTTCCGACCATACCAGGCATCATCCTGGATTAAATTCCACCTGCCATTTCTCTGCCCAAGTTTCCAGCCTATCTATATCCTGTTTTATTCTCTCACAATCCTCTTCATTATCCACACACACTTTAATTAATTCAGTCCATTGACATCAGCCCTGACTCTGCAGAATCTTTAATGATTTAAAGACAAAAACGTGAGAAATTCATGAGCACTTAGAATTCCTGCAAAAGAACAGAGTGTTTTCTAACAAAGGGTTAGTACCAGAGTTCAGTGTACATAACCCGTTACAGCAACATCACTTTCGGCAACTTTTCTAACAAGCTGGTGAAAAAGGATAGAACATAGAACATAGAACATTACAGCGCAGAACAGGCCCTTCGGCCTTCGATGTTGCGCCGACCAATTAGGAAAAAGCAATGACCCTCTAACCTGAACCATTCCCTTTTCATCCATAAACTTATCAACTAACCTCTTAAACGCCACTAAACGTGACGCATCTACAACTGCTGCAGGCAGGGCATTCCATACCCTTACCACCCTCTGGGTAAAGAACCTACCTCTGACATCCGTCCTATAACTACCACCTCTTAATTTAGAGTTATGTCCCCTCGTGCTAGCTTTCTCCACCCTAGGAAAAAGGCTATCACTGTCCACCTATCTAAACCTCTAATCATCTTATATGTTTCAATAAGGTCTCCTCTTAGCCACCTTCTTTCTAACGAAAACAACCTCAAATCCCTCAGCCTCTCTTCATAAGACCTGCCCTCCATACCAGGCAACATCCTGGTAAACCTCCTCTGTACCCTCTCCAATGCCTCCACATCTTTCTTATAATGTGGGGACCAGAACTGCACACAATACTCCAAGTGCGGCCGCACTAGAGTTTTGTACAGTTGCAACATGACGTTGCGGCTCCGAAATTCAATCCCCCTACCAATAAAAGCTAAGACTCCGTATGCCTTCTTAACAACCTTATCGACTTGATTGCCAACTTTCAGGGATCTATGCACATATACACCAAGATCCCTCTGTTCATCAACACTATTAAGAGTCCTACCATTAGCCCTATACTCTACACATTTGTTATTCCTGCCAAAGTGAATTACCTCACACTTTTCCACATTAAACTCCATTTGCCACCTCTCGGCCCAGCTCTGCAACTTGTCCAAATCTCTCTGCAAACTATAACACCCCTCTTCACTATCTACCACTCCACCGACTTTAGTGTCATCTGCAAATTTACTAATCCATCCTTCAATACCCTCATCCAGATCATTTATAAAAATTACAAACAGCAGGGGCCCCAAAACAGATCCCTGAGGTACACCACTTGTAACCGAACTCCACGATGAATAATTTCCATCAACCACCACCCTCTGTCTTCTATCAGCTAACCAATTCCCAATCCAATTAGCTAAATCACCCTCAATCCCATACATCTGCATTTTCTGCAGAAGCCTTCCATGGGCCACCTTATCAAACGCCTTACTAAAGTCCATATAGTCATATTGGGCTGAGATTAGAAACAGGAGAGGAGAGGTCACCCTGTTGGGAGTCTTTTACAGACCTCCTAATAGTTCTAGAGAGGTTGAGGAAAGGATTGCGAAGTCAATTCTGATTAGGAGTGAAAGTAGTAGGGTAATTGTGATGGGGGACTTTAACTTTGCTAATATTGATTGGAATAGCTATAGCTCTAGCTCGTTAGAGGGGTCAGTTTTCGTACAGAGTGTGCAGGAAGGTTTTTTGACTCAGTATGTAGATAGGCCAACTAGAGGTGAGGCTACATTGGATTTGGTGCTGGGCAATGAGCCAGACCAGGTGTTAGGCTTGGAAGTTAGTGAACATTTTGGTGATAGTGACCACAATTCGGTTACGTTCACCTTAGTGATGGACAGGGATAGGCATGAAGCTGGGGGCTGTAGTTATAGCTGGGGGAAGGGTAATTATGAGGCCATCAGGAGAGAATTAGGGTGCGTAGATTGGACTAGGGAACTACAGGGACTGGGAACATCTGGAATGTGGTGCTTATTCAAGGAGCAGCTGCTGAGAGTCCTTGATAAGTATGTCCCTGTCAGGCAGGGAGGAAATGGACGAGTAAGAGAGCCTTGGTGTACGAAAAGAGTTGATTTGCTGGTTAAGAAGAAAAAGGAGGCTTATGTCAGGATGAGGCTTGAAGGCTCAGGTAGTGCAATGGATAGCTATAGATTAGCTAGGAAGGAGGTAAAAAGTGAATTGAGGAGAGCTAAGAGGGGACACGAGAAGATGTTGGCTGATAGGATTAAGGAGAATCCTAAAGCTTTCTTTCGATATGTTAAGAATAGAAGATTGGTTAGGGCAAGATTAGGGCCAGTCATAGATAGCAGTGGGAAGTTGTGCGTGGAGCCTGAAGAGATTGGTGAGGCACTGAATAAATATTTCTCTTCGGTATTCACGCAGAGTGCTGGAAATGTAGCTGTGGAGAGCACTGAGGTACAGGGTTGCAAATTGGGGAGTATTGTAGTAGATAGGGAGGATGTGTTAGAAATTCTCGAGGGTTTGAAGTTGGATAAGTCCCCTGGGCCGGACGGGATTTACCCTAGGATTCTCTGGGAGGCAAGAGAGGAGATTGCAGAGCCTCTGGCTCTGATCTTCAGGTCCTCGTTGGTTACGGGTGTGGTTCCGGAGGACTGGAGGATGGCGAATGTGGTCCCATTGTTTAAGAAGGGGAAGAGAGACCTTCCTGGGAATTATAGGCCAGTGAGTCTTACTTCTGTGGTGGGCAAGGTATTGGAGAGAATTATTAGGGATAGGATTTATAGTTATTTAGAGAGAAATGAATTGATTGGGGATAGTCAGCATGGTTTCGTGAAGGGTAGGTCATGCCTTACTAACCTCATTGAGTTTTTTGAGAAAGTGACCAGAGAGGTGGATGGGGGTAAGGCGGTTGATGTAGTATATATGGACTTTAGTAAGGCTTTTGATAAGGTGGCCCATGGAAGACTTCTACAGAAAATGCAGATGTGTGGAATAGAGGGTGATTTAGCTAATTGGATTAGAAATTGGCTGGCAGATAGAAGACAGAGGGTGGTGGTTGATGGGAGATTTTCATCGTGGAGTTCGGTGACGAGTGGTGTGCCTCAGGGGTCTGTTTTGGGGCCCCTGCTGTTTGTAATTTTTTAAATGATCTGGATGAGGGTATTGAGGGATGGATCAGTAAATTTGCAGATGATACTAAAGTTGGTGGTGTGGTAGATAGTGAAGAGGGGTGTTTTAGTTTACAGAGTGACTTGGACAAGTTGCAGAGCTGGGCCGAGAGGTGGCAAATGGAGTTTAATGTGGAAAAGTGTGAGGTAATGCACTTTGGCAGGAACAATAAATGTGTAGAGTATAGGGCTAATGGTAGGGCTCTTAATAGTGTTGAGGAACAGAAGGATCTTGGTGTATGTGTCAATAGATCCCTGAAAGTAGGCAGTCAAGTGGATAAAGTTGTTAAGAAGGCTTATGGAGTCTTAGCTTTTATTGGTAGGGGGATTGAATTTAGGAGCCGCAGCATCATGTTGCAGCTGTACAAAACTCTAGTGCGGCCGCACTTGGAGTATTGTGTGCAGTTCTGGTCGCCACATTATAAGAAAGATGTGGAGGCATTGGAGAGGGTACAGAGGAGGTTTACTAGGATGTTGCCTGGTATGGAGGGCAGGTCCTATGAAGAGAGGTTGAAGGATTTGAGGTTGTTTTCGTTAGAAAGGAGGCGCTAAGGGGGGATCTTATTGAAGCATATAAGATAATTAGAGGTTTGGATAGGGTGGACAGTGATAGCCTTTTTCCTAGGATGGAAAAAGCTAGCACGAGGGGACACAACTTTAAATTAAGGGGTATGAGTTATAGGACGGATATCAGAGGTAGGTTCTTTACTCAAAGAGTGATTAGGGAGTGGAATGCCCTGCCTGCAGCTGTTGTAGATGCGCCAAGTTTGGTGGCGTTTAAGAGGTTAGTTGATAAGTATATGGATGAGAAGGGAATGGTTTAGTTGGAGGGGCATTGCTTTTTATTTGGTCGGCACAACATCGAAGGCCGAAGGGCCTGTTCTGTGCTGTATTGTTCTATGTTCTATGTTCTATGTTCTATATACCACATCAACTGCCTTACCCCCATCCACCTCTTTGGTCACTTTTTCAAAAAACTCAATAAGGTTAGTAAGGCACGACCTACCCTTCACAAAACCAAGCTGACTATCCCCAATCAATTCATTTCTCTCTAAATAACTATAAATCCAATCCCTAATAATTCTTTCCAATACTTTGTCCACAACAGAAGTAAAACTCACCGGCCTATAATTCCCAGGAAAGTCTCTATTCCCCTTCTTGAACAATAGGATAGATGTTCTTCTACACTTTGATCCAAAATTCCAATTAGGAATAGTCACCAAATCCAAATATGATTATTTAAGGATGATCCCTGAATGTGCATTACCTAGTTATGTAGAATTTAGGGATGGTTCCTAAATTCTGCCTAATCAGAATGTATTTAGAGATGTTCCCTAAATCCTATGCTCCCAGATAATACACATTCTTGGATTTCTCAGTCTTCCAGCTTTAATTTCATGTTTCACTGACTTGTTTATTTACAAAACAGAAGCCAAATCTGATATGGATGATTAAGAAAACATTACCCAAATTCAACAAGTTCTCAGTTTTGAATTGGGCAGTTTAATGTGGGGAGAGATTTTTGTTATTGAAAACTATGTGGGTTTTTGATCTTTTCATTTTTTTACATTATCCTTAAGAAAGGTTGAAGTTGCATTGATATAGCATCCTTCCCAATCTCAGACCATCACGAAGAATATTCTACTCTGCTTGTAGTGTTTGTGATTATGAAGTGTTTACTTCTGCTATTTCAGGCAGTCAGAAAAACACCAACTGATTTTGGGTTGGTTTAGCTCAGTTGAGTGGACAGCTGATTTTGTGATGCAGAGTGACTCCAACAGCGTGGCTTCAGTTCCCGTATCGGCTGAGGTTACTCACAAAGGCCCTGCCTTCTCAACCTTGCTCCTTGCCTGAGGTGTGGTGACCCTCAGGTTAAATCATCACCAACCTATGTTCCTCTGGGAAGATGGCAAACTCACCTTAAAAAAGGAATATTCTCCCTAACGATAGTGATATTGTGGTAATCAGAATGTGGGCTAATTATTGAACAACAAGGAGATAATGACCACGTAATCTTGACAAGGTGTTGATTGAATAATTAACTGGGAGAACATGCAATCTTTCAAATCTATCTGGGAAGGCAGAGCAGAATTTGTTTAACATTCTGTCTGAAAGATAATCCCTCCACCCATGCAGCACTCTCCGTGCACGATAGCAGTAAAGCTGTTCTAGACAGTGGGGCTTGAAACCACGACATTCTGATTTAGAAGTTAGAATGCTGCCGCTGAGCCACATCAGACTTTGTATTGGACAAGCAGCCGAATATCTAACAAAAATCCTCTGCTGAAATCCACAGCCCTGACCCCGACTGAATTGACACAAAGAAAGAGATGGGGCTGATTGTTAGCAGGAGAAAGACAGGAGTACAGAACAGAAGTCAGGTAGATGATCACACCAGCAGTGGAGGGGGCCAGTGAAAACACCAGCAAGATTTCAGCCAAAGTTTCTTTATCTGAATTTGCAATTACCTGCAATAAGGTAGATAAATTAATAGCACAAATAAATGTAAATGATTTATTCATCACTAAGAAGGAACATGGTTACATGGCACAAAGGTTGGGAATTAAATATTCCTGGGTATAAATCTTCTGAGCAAACAGACAGAATGGTAAAGGAGCAGGGCTAGTTTAGACTATTACTATCCCATTCTCTATCAGGATAATTAAAGTCTACCATTATCACTACTCTGTCGATTTTGCATCCCCTAATTTTATAAATGTATTCCTCGAATTCTGAGCCAGTAACCTGTAAGAAACGCTCAGCAATGTACCAGTATCCCCATTGTTCCTGAGCTGTAACAAGGTCGATGTTGTCACTAAGAACAAAGAACAAAACAGCATGGGAAACAGTCCCTTCGGCACAACGAGCCCGCGCCGCCACCCCGATGTTCCCACCTCTACCCGTGATCCCTGTCTATGTTTATAGATCTACGGATTAAAAACCAAACTTGAGACAATTTAGGGAAAATTTGTTTTGCCAATTAGCCTAAGAGCACATCTTTGGGATGTGGGAAGACACCGGAGCATTCGGAGAAAACCGGAGCAGCCATAGAATGATGCCTCATTGACATGCTCTTTCTCCAGCACTGTAATTATCGCTCCCTAACAGCACTGTGGGTGTACCTACATGACATGGACTGCAACAATTTCAGAAGCTGGCTCAAGGACGATTAGAGAAGGGCGAAAAATGTTGGCCTAGCCACATTCCAAGAACAAATATAAAAAAAGTACCAGGAAAGTCCAAGCCTCATTGTGCTAAATGTGGTTTTAGTCATTGATATAAATCTCCCAGCTCTGTCCCTGTGACCAGCAATTTCCAACAGCTTTCCCTCATCTTTCAGATGAACATGGATAGTAATGACTTCCTTCCCAGACACTTCAACGCAGCAAATAAATGGCCAGGAATGATCCATGAGCCCATGGACCAGGGCAACTGCGCAGCATCATGGGCATTCTCCACAGCAAGTAAGAGCAACAACCTGCGGGGGTGCGATAGAGTGTGAGGGGTGTGGGATATGTCACAGTGTTACAGTGAGGGGTGTGGGATATATCAGAGTGTTACAGTGAGGGGTGTGGGGTATGTCAGAGTGTTACAGTGAGGGGTGTGGGATATATCACAGTGTTACAGTGAGGGGTGTGGGGTATATCAGTGTTACAGTGAGGGGTGAGGGATATATCAGAGTGTTACAGTGAGGGGTGTGGGGTATGTCAGAGTGTTACAGTGAGGGGTGTGGGATATATCAGAGTGTTACAGTGAGGGGTGTGGGATATATCAGAGTGTTACAGTGAGGGGTGTGGGATATATCAGAGTGTTACAGTGAGGGGTGTGGGATATATCAGAGTGTTACAGTGAGGGGTGTGGGGTATATCAGAGTGTTACAGTGAGGGGTGTGGGGTATATCAGAGTGTTACAGTGAGGGGTGTGGGATATATCAGAGTGTTACAGTGAGGGGTGTGGGGTATATCAGAGTGTTACAGTGAGGGGTGTGGGATATATCAGAGTGTTACAGTGAGGGGTGTGGGATATATCAGAGTGTTACAGTGAGGGGTGTGGGATATATCAGAGTGTTACAGTGAGGGGTGTGGGGTATATCAGAGTGTTACAGTGAGGGGTGTGGGGTATATCAGAGTGTTACAGTGAGGGGTGTGGGATATATCAGAGTGTTACAGTGAGGGGTGTGGGGTATATCAGAGTGTTACAGTGAGGGGTGTATCAGAGTGTTACAGTGAGGGGTGTGGGATATATCAGAGTGTTACAGTGAGGGGTGTGGGATATATCAGAGTGTTACAGTGAGGGGTGTGGGATATATCAGAGTGTTACAGTGAGGGGTGTGGGATATATCAGAGTGTTACAGTGAGGGGTGTGGGATATATCAGAGTGTTACAGTGAGGGGTGTGGGGTATATCAGAGTGTTACAGTGAGGGGTGTGGGATATATCAGAGTGTTACAGTGAGGGGTGTGGGATATATCAGAGTGTTACAGTGAGGGGTGTGGGATATATCAGAGTGTTACAGTGAGGGGTGTGGGATATATCAGAGTGTTACAGTGAGGGGTGTGGGATATATCAGAGTGTTACAGTGAGGGGTGTGGGATATATCAGAGTGTTACAGTGAGGGGTGTGGGATATATCAGAGTGTTACAGTGAGGGGTGTGGGATATATCAGAGTGTTACAGTGAGGGGTGTGGGATATATCAGAGTGTTACAGTGAGGGGTGTGGGATATATCAGAGTGTTACAGTGAGGGGTGTGGGATATATCAGAGTGTTACAGTGAGGGGTGTGGGATATATCAGAGTGTTACAGTGAGGGGTGTGGGATATATCAGAGTGTTACAGTGAGGGGTGTGGGATATATCAGAGTGTTACAGTGAGGGGTGTGGGATATATCAGAGTGTTACAGTGAGGGGTGTGGGATATATCAGAGTGTTACAGTGAGGGGTGTGGGGTATATCAGAGTGTTACAGTGAGGGGTGTGGGATATATCAGAGTGTTACAGTGAGGGGTGTGGGGATATATCAGAGTGTTACAGTGAGGGGTGTGGGATATATCAGAGTGTTACAGTGAGGGGTGTGGGGTATATCAGAGTGTTACAGTGAGGGGTGTGGGATATATCAGAGTGTTACAGTGAGGGGTGTGGGGTATATCAGAGTGTTACAGTGAGGGGTGTGGGGTATATCAGAGTGTTACAGTGAGGGGTGTGGGATATATCAGAGTGTTACAGTGAGGGGTGTGGGATATATCAGAGTGTTACAGTGAGGGGTGTGGGATATATCAGAGTGTTACAGTGAGGGGTGTGGGATATATCAGAGTGTTACAGTGAGGGGTGTGGGATATATCAGAGTGTTACAGTGAGGGGTGTGGGATATATCAGAGTGTTACAGTGAGGGGTGTGGGATATATCAGAGTGTTACAGTGAGGGGTGTGGGATATATCAGAGTGTTACAGTGAGGGGTGTGGGGTATATCAGAGTGTTACAGTGAGGGGTGTGGGATATATCAGAGTGTTACAGTGAGGGGTGTGGGATATATCAGAGTGTTACAGTGAGGGGTGTGGGATATATCAGAGTGTTACAGTGAGGGGTGTGGGGTATATCAGAGTGTTACAGTGAGGGGTGTGGGATATATCAGAGTGTTACAGTGAGGGGTGTGGGATATATCAGAGTGTTACAGTGAGGGGTGTGGGATATATCAGAGTGTTACAGTGAGGGGTGTGGGATATATCAGAGTGTTACAGTGAGGGGTGTGGGATATATCAGAGTGTTACAGTGGGGGGTGGGGGATATCAGAGTGTTACAGTGAGGGGTGTGGGGTATATCAGAGTGTTACAGTGAGGGGTGTGGGATATATCAGAGTGTTACAGTGAGGGGTGTGGGATATATCAGAGTGTTACAGTGAGGGGTGTGGGATATATCAGAGTGTTACAGTGAGGGGTGTGGGGTATATCAGAGTGTTACAGTGAGGGGTGTGGGGTATATCAGAGTGTTACAGTGAGGGGTGTGGGATATATCAGAGTGTTACAGTGAGGGGTGTGGGATATATCAGAGTGTTACAGTGAGGGGTGTGGGGTATATCAGAGTGTTACAGTGAGGGGTGTGGGATATATCAGAGTGTTACAGTGAGGGGTGTGGGATATATCAGAGTGTTACAGTGAGGGGTGTGGGATATATCAGAGTGTTACAGTGAGGGGTGTGGGATATATCAGAGTGTTACAGTGAGGGTGTGGGGTATATCAGAGTGTTACAGTGAGGGGTGTGGGATATATCAGAGTGTTACAGTGAGGGGTGTGGGATATATCAGAGTGTTACAGTGAGGGGTGTGGGGATATATCAGAGTGTTACAGTGAGGGGTGTGGGATATATCAGAGTGTTACAGTGAGGGGTGTGGGATATATCAGAGTGTTACAGTGAGGGGTGTGGGATATATCAGAGTGTTACAGTGAGGGGTGTGGGATATATCAGAGTGTTACAGTGAGGGGTGTGGGATATATCAGAGTGTTACAGTGAGGGGTGTGGGATATATCAGAGTGTTACAGTGAGGGGTGTGGGGTATATCAGAGTGTTACAGTGAGGGGTGTGGGATATATCAGAGTGTTACAGTGAGGGGTGTGGGGTATATCAGAGTGTTACAGTGAGGGGTGTGGGATATATCAGAGTGTTACAGTGAGGGGTGTGGGATATATCAGAGTGTTACAGTGAGGGGTGTGGGATATATCAGAGTGTTACAGTGAGGGGTGTGGGATATATCAGAGTGTTACAGTGAGGGGTGTGGGATATATCAGAGTGTTACAGTGAGGGGTGTGGGGTATATCAGAGTGTTACAGTGAGGGGTGTGGGATATATCAGAGTGTTACAGTGAGGGGTGTGGGATATATCAGAGTGTTACAGTGAGGGTGTGGGGTATATCAGAGTGTTACAGTGAGGGGTGTGGGATATATCAGAGTGTTACAGTGAGGGGTGTGGGATATATCAGAGTGTTACAGTGAGGGGTGTGGGATATATCAGAGTGTTACAGTGAGGGGTGTGGGATATATCAGAGTGTTACAGTGAGGGGTGTGGGATATATCAGAGTGTTACAGTGAGGGGTGTGGGGTATATCAGAGTGTTACAGTGAGGGGTGTGGGATATATCAGAGTGTTACAGTGAGGGGTGTGGGATATATCAGAGTGTTACAGTGAGGGGTGTGGGATATATCAGAGTGTTACAGTGAGGGGTGTGGGATATATCAGAGTGTTACAGTGAGGGGTGTGGGATATATCAGAGTGTTACAGTGAGGGGTTGGGGATATATCAGAGTGTTACAGTGAGGGGTGTGGGATATATCAGAGTGTTACAGTGAGGGGTGTGGGATATATCAGAGTGTTACAGTGAGGGGTGTGGGATATATCAGAGTGTTACAGTGAGGGGTGTGGGATATATCAGAGTGTTACAGTGAGGGGTGTGGGATATATCAGAGTGTTACAGTGAGGGGTGTGGGGTATATCAGAGTGTTACAGTGAGGGGTGTGGGATATATCAGAGTGTTACAGTGAGGGGTGTGGGGTATATCAGAGTGTTACAGTGAGGGGTGTGGGATATATCAGAGTGTTACAGTGAGGGGTGTGGGATATATCAGAGTGTTACAGTGAGGGGTGTGGGGTATATCAGAGTGTTACAGTGAGGGGTGTGGGGTATATCAGAGTGTTACAGTGAGGGGTGTGGGATATATCAGAGTGTTACAGTGAGGGGTGTGGGGTATATCAGAGTGTTACAGTGAGGGGTGTGGGGTATATCAGAGTGTTTACAGTGAGGGGTGTATGATATATCAGAGTGTTACAGTGAGGGTGTGTGAGGGATATCAGAGTGTAACAGGGAGGGATGTGGGGTATATCAGAGTGTTTACAGTGAGCGGTATGGGATATATCAGAGTGTTACAGTGAGGGGTGTGGGGGATATCAGAGTGTAAGAGGGAGGGGTGTGGGGTATATCAGAGTGTTACAGTGAGGGGTGTGGGATATATCAGAGTGTTACAGTGAGGGGTGTGGGATATATCAGAGTGTTACAGTGAGGGGTGTGGGATATATCAGAGTGTTACAGTGAGGGGTGTGGGATATATCAGAGTGTTACAGTGAGGGGTATGGGATATATCAGTGTGTTACAGTGAGGAGTGTGGGATATATCAGTGTGTTACAGTGAGGAGTGTGGGATATATCAGTGTGTTACAGTGAGGAGTGTGGGATATATCAGTGTGTTACAGTGAGGAGTGTGGAGGATATCAGAGTGTTACAGTGAGGAGTGTGGAGGATATCAGAGTGTTACAGTGAGGTGTGTGGAGGATATCAGAGTGTTACAGTGAGGGGTGTGGGATATATCAGAGGGGGTGTAGGGGAGTTATGATTGGATGCAGTCTCTCTAATCTCTTTCCCTTCCTTATTAGCTGTGGCATCTGATCGGATCTCCATCCAATCCATGGGTCACATGACCGCAAACTTGTCGCCCCAGAATTTGATCTCGTGTAACACACGCAATCAGCAGGGTTGTCATGGTGGGCGGCTGGATGGTGCCTGGTGGTACCTCCGACGGCGTGGGTACGTACCCTGGCATCCTTCTTCTCTCTCAGATACAAGCTTTGCATCCAGAATTGACGACAATGAATACTGCAGCTGACTTGTTGAATTCTTCTCAACTGTAAATGTTGTGTCATATAATGGTATTGAAGTCTCACAACACTGTAGCACAGTGGTTAGCACTGCTGCTTCACAGCTCCAGGGTCCTGGGTTCAATCCCCAGCTCAGGTCTCTGTCTGTGTGGAGTTTGCACATTCTCCTCATGTCTGCATGGGTTTTCTCCAGGTGCTCGGGTTTCCTCCCACAGTCCTAAGATATACTGGTGAGGTTGATTGGCCATACTAAGAAATTGCCCCTTACAGTCCAGAGATGCATAAGTTAGGGGGATTAGTGGGTATAATATGTAGGGATATGGGGGTAGCGTCTGGGTGGGGTTGTGTTCAGTGCAGATTCGATGGGCCGAAGGGCCTCCTTCTGCGCGGTAGGGTTCTATGATTCTATGAACACCAGGTTAAAGTCCAAAAGGTTTATTCAGTAGCAAAAGCCACTAGCTTTTGGAGTGCTGCTCCTTTGTCAAGTAACTGGGAATTCTGTTCACAAACAGGGCACATAAAGACACAAACTCCATTTCCAAAATAATGGTTGGAATGCGAGTCTTTACAGGTAATCAAATCTTAAAGGTACAGACAATATGAGTGGAGAGAGGGTTAAGCACAGGTTAAAGAGATGTGTATTGTCTCCAGACAGGACAGTTAGTGAGATTTTACAAGCCCAGGCAAGCCATGGGGGTCACAGATAGTGTGACATGAACCCAAAATCCTGGTTGAGACCATCCTCATATGTGTGGAACTTGTCTATCAGTCGCTGCTCAGGGACTCTGTGCTGTCGTGTGTTGTGAAGGCGGCCTCGGAAAATGTTTACCTGAAGGTCAGTGGCTGAATGCCCGTGACCGCTGAAGTGTTCACCAACAGGAAGAGAACATGTTTGCCTGGTGTTTGTTGAGTGGTGTTCGTTCATCCGTTGTCGTAGCGTCAGCATGGTCTCCCCAATGCCTCGGGACATCCTTTCCTGCAGTGTATCAGGTAGACAACGTTGGCCGAGTTGTAAGAGTATGTACCGTGTACCTGGTGGATGGTGTTCTCACGTGAGATGATGGCATCCATATCAATGATCCGGCATGTCTTGCAGAGGTTGCTGTGACAAGGTTGTGTGGTGTCATGGTCACTGTTCTTCTGAAGGCTGGGTAGGTACATGGTACATGCTTTTACCTGAAACGCTGAGGAAAGGATGTCCCGAGGCAGAATTAGTCACTTCCCTAGCCAAACTCTTCCAGTTCAGTTACAACACTGGCATCTATCCAATAATGTGGAAAATTACCCAGGTACGTCCTGTACAAAAAAATCAGGACAAATCCAACCCGGCCAATTAACATCCAATCAGTGTATTCTCGATCATCAGTAAACTGATGGAAGGGGTCATCGATAGCGCTATCCAGCAGCACCTGCTCAGCAATAACCTGCTCAATATCACCCAGATTGGGTTTCGTCAAGGTCACTCAGCTCCTGACCTCATTACAGCCTTGTTCAAACATGGATAAAAGAGCTGAATCATCAAGGTCACATTTGACCAAGTGTGGCATCAAGGAGGCCTAGAGAAACTGGAATCAATGGGTAGTGGGGGCAAACTCTCTGCTGGTTGGAGTCATACCTGGTACGTAGGAAGATGGTTGTGGTTGTGGAGGATCGGTCACCTCAGCTCCAGGACATCTCTGCAGGAGTCCCTCAGGGTAGTATCATAGGGCCAACCATCTTCAGCTGCTTCATCAATGACCCACCCTCGGTCAAAAAACCAGAAGTGAGAATACTCATCAGTGATTACACAATGTTCAGCACAATTCCTCAGATACTGACACTGTCCATGTTCAAATGCAACAAGATCTGGACAATATCCAGGTTTGGGTTTGGGTAACACACGTACCATACAAATGCCAGGCAATGACCATCAGCAGTAAGAGACTCTCTAACCACTGCCCCATGACACTCAATGGCATTCTCATCACCGAATCTCCCAGTATCAACACCTTTGACCAGAAACTGAATGAGGCCAACTATTTAAACACAGTGGCTCCATGAGCAGCTCAGAGACTGGGAATCCAGCAGTGAGTAATGAATCTCCTGATCCCTTAAAGTTTATCCATTAGGAGGGGGATGGAATACTCAGCACTTTCCTATAGACAGGGCAGTTCCAACAACACTCAAGAAACCCATCCAGGATGAAATAGCCCACTTGATTAACACCGCCTTCATCAGCTTTAACATTTACTCCCTCCATGACAGACACACAGCAGTACATCTACTAGATGTACTGCTACAACTCACTGAGGCTTCTTCAGCTGCCTCCTTCAAATCTGTAAACTCTATTATCTAGAAAAATAAAGTCAACAGATACATAGAACATTACAGTGCGGTACAGGCCCTTCGGCCTTCGATGTTGCGCCGACCAGTGGAACCAATCTAATGACCCTCTAACCTAAACTATTCCAATGTTATCCATATGCCTATCCACTGACCATTTGAACGCCCTTAAAGTTGGCGAATCCACAACTGCTGCAGGCAGGGCATTCCACGCCCTTACTACTTATTTAGGTGTGCGTGTGTGTGTTTGTGTGTGTGAAAGTGTGTGTGCACATGCTGTGTATGTTCACATATAGGTGTGTGTGAGGCAGTGTACATGTGTGTGCATATGTACATGTGTGTGTGCATAAGCACATGTGTGTATGTGTTGGTGTATACAGGTGTGCATGTGTATAAAATGGTAATCAGAATTTTACGTGCAAATTTCAGGCCCTACCCAGATGCAAAGCAAAGAGAAGGCACTTTGATATCATTGTACACTCATGCGATATTTTGTTCTGTGAGTGTAAATCAGATGTATGTCCACCGACAGTTAAGAAGCCAATTTAAAGCATGGACGTATATGGAAATACCAGCCCTACAAATTCTCCTTCAAGCCACCACCATCCCGAGCTGTGACTATATTGCTGTTTCCTTCTTAATTGTTGGTTTCCACCTCCTCAGGGGATAGTTAGGAATGGGCTATAAATACTGGCATTATTGCTGTCGCCCAAATCCCTGAGAAAAACAATCTTCCCATTCTCCTCAGCGGCCTCACTCTGACCTTTTAGCACTGCCATTTGATCAGAGAACAGAAAGATCACTCACATTTTACCCCAAGACAAACACACTTTGAAAAATTCCAAGCTTTCAGAGGCCTCTCACAAAATCACAAGAGAGGCTTCACGTCACCCAGAAATCACATCTCACCCAAGGAATGGGCAGGAATGTGGCAGATTGTGTCTGGAATACAGTAAGAAGTCTCATAGCACCAGGTTAGAGTCCAACCAGTTTATTTGATCGTAATCTCACAAGATTTCGGAAATGGTGTTCCTTCATCAGGTGTGTGTGAGGTTCAGACACACACCTTCCTCACACCTGACAAAGGAACCACGTTTCTGAAAGCTTGTGGGTTTACTATCAAATAAACTGGTTGGACTTTAACCTGCTGTTGTGAGACTTTTTACTGTGTTTACCCCAGTCCACTGCCGACATCTCCACATTGTGTGTGGAATATCAGAGCCGCACTCTGCCTGGCCAGGCCCTGCGATCTGTTTTCCGCTAGAACTCACACACATTCTTACTCTGTTTACTTCCCTTTCAGGAGGAATTCCTGAACTTCTATTTGGAGATCTTCATTTAAACAATAACGGGATGGGTGAATGGTCACATGTTATTGTTGAAAGTTGTGGAGTGAAATTCCCCACAGGGCTGTATTCCTGTATCTGCTGCAGAGTCTTAGAGGGAAAGTAACACAGCTTTTCCTTTCTGCCCGACCCCCGAGTATCAGATCACTAATGTCCAGGAGCTTTGTGCAAGGGCAATGTGTGAGTGATTGTGAGTGTGAGAGAGAGAGATTGTGTGTGTGTATGTGTGTGCGTGAGTGATTGTGTGTATGTGTGTGTGTGAGAGAGAGAGAGAGATTGTGTGTGTGTATGTGTGTGGTGAGTGAGAGAGATTGTGTGTGTGAGAGAGAGAGAGATTGTGTGTGCGTGAGTGATTGTGTGTGTGAGTGATTGTGTGATTGTGTGTGTATGTGTGTGTGTGTGAGAGAGTTGTGTGTATGTGAGAGAGAGAGAGATTGTGTGTGTGCGTGAGTGATTGTGTGTGTGCGTGAGTGATTGTGTGTTGGTGAGTGATTTGTGTGTGTGGTGTGTGTGTGAGAGAGAGATTGTGTGTATGTGAGAGAGAGATTGTATGTGTGTATGTGTGTGCGTGAGTGATTGTGTGTGTGTGTGTGAGAGAGAGAGAGAGAGATTGTGTGTGTGTATGTGTGTGAGTGAGTGATTGTATGTGTGTGTGTGTGTGTGAGAGAGAGAGATTGTGTGTGTATGTGTGTGCGTGAGGATTGTGTGTGTGTGTGTGTGTGTGTGTGTGTGTGTGAGAGGAGAGAGAGAGAGAGTGTGTGTGTGTGTGTGTGTGTGTGTGTGTAGAGAGAGAGATTGTGTGTGATGTGAGAGAGAGAGTGTGTGTGTGTGTGGTGTGTGTGTGTGTGTGTGAGAGAGAGAGAGAGATGTGTGTGTGTGTGTGTGTGTGAGTGATTGTGTGTGTGTGTGTGATGTGTGTGTGTGTGTGTGTGAGAGAGAGA